>CAJVPQ010002481.1:0-13707 GCA_910591825.1 Funneliformis caledonium
ATAAATAACGTTTATATGTTTTATATATTATATAATTTTAATTTTCTTAATTTTGGTCAAAGTTAAGTTAATGCCGGTCTATTAATAAAATGTAACTTACATTACCTACTGGTAACTTATCGTAAGTTACATTGGTAAGTTACAAGGTGTAAGTTACATTTACAACCCTGAGGAGGATACACCAAATATTAATTAATCATATAAAAGTTGTCGTTAGTATTGTTCTTATAAATAATAAAAAAAAAATATATACATTAAAATAAAGTATGTACATACCGTCGAAATATGTTTTTGCCATTCTTTTCGCTGGGGACTGTATCTAGATGGGAATCTAATCTTAAAAAATTAATAAATATTATTAGAAAATCTATTATATATTTAATCTTTTCTTCATAAGTTATAAAAATCTTTCCATAAGAATTTTGCTTGTATTTAATAGCATGTTAAGCCATTTCTTAATTTTTAATAGTTATTTTTCAAGCTTTATATAATTTACACATGTTTTTTTAAGTCTTTCTCACTAGTTGAATTAGAAGAATTAGCAGAAATCTGAGATGGTAATTTCTAATTCTCTTTTGGTAGATCTTTAGCTACTAGAATCTTATTAAAAATTGGGATAGTGTAAGTCTTTCTATGTAACTTCATTTAGAATTAGTTTTTATTTGGATTAATGATGAAATATGAAATCCCTTAATAACAGTTGAAACTTAGACAAAACTATATTAAAATTATAATAAGGGATACAACGAAATTCTTTCTATACGACAAAAGCTGAAACTGTTAAAACTATATTAAAAACATAAAAAAGGGTATGATAAAATTATTTTGAAAAGGTTTTAGCAGGCATCTATAATTTGAATCAAGAATACCTTGAACTTTTCAAATCTATATCATATCCAAACATAATATTAATTCAGGCTTACTATTATCAATACAAATAAATTTCCAATAACTGTAATAGTTTTACCATTTTTAGTAATATTAAGTTGCTCAAACAGTTTGATTTATATTTCAAACTAATAGAAACAATTCTCAAACTACTTGAGATTTAATTTAAACGAATTAGTTAAAACCTTATTTAAAGTCTAGTTTAGATTATTATTTTTCTAATTAAGAAATATAACTATTTGTCTAGTCATCAGAAAATTTTTCTAAGGGATAAATATTGATGAAGATCTACATTATACATATCAATAATAATCAGACTCATTGAATAATATCAATATGGATAAACAGTGATTAAATAACACAAAATATCTAATACTATTAAATAATATTAGATTATTTATAGTTAAATAGTGTTAAATTACTTTATTATTAGATAGCTTCAAATTATCTGATAGTTAAATAGTGTTAAATTATTTATTATTAACAATATATTGAAATTAATTTTAAAATCTAACACTAAAATTTATCTAAAATTCGCCTTAAATATGAAATAAAAAAAAATACAAAAATAAAAAATAAAGTTATCTAAAGAGATTTCTTTAAAATCTTGTATAATTATATAAAGAAATTATTTAAACCCTATAAACAAAATAAATAAAGTATTAATAACATTTCATTAAAATCTTCAAAAAAATAAAATTTTGAAAAACTCACTTTTGAATACATAAAATCTATAAATAAAATAAACAAAATATTAATAAACATTTCATCAAAAAAAAAAGTTTTGTAACGTTATAAAACATATTCTTTTCAGTTTCCTTCAAATTCTAAATCTATAAAAGAAACATTAATAAAAGTTTTATTAGAAAAAGTTTATTAATACTCTAACAAGCTATTACAAAATTTACCCTTAACCAAAACTGAAATTTATAGAAAAAAAAAATAAATATTAATAAACGTTTTATTAAAAATAATAATAATAATAAAATTAAGTTATATGATGAGTTATTATAAAACTTACCTTTTATTCTCCAAAATCTAAATCTACAGAAAGAAATATTAATAAATGTTTTACTAAAAAAAAGACAAAAATGAACATCAACTTTAAAAAAAAAATAGGAAGAAATTTTAAACCCCATTCAGTCTCTATAGTTGAGAATTTATTAAGTTATTATAATGAAGAAACTCTTACCTGTCTTAGACATCTTACTAGAAATAATAAAAATAATTTATTTCTATCACTTGTGACTGCTTATGCTGAAATATTATACAAAAAAATTGTAATGATAAAATTAATTCTTATGTATCTAAAATAATACTGTTAATTAATATTAAGTTCACATTCTGACTTTATAAAGAAAAATAAAATGTTAACAATAAAAATTTATTTAAAAGTTTACCTATTATTTAAAGAGTCTTTAAAAATCTATAAAAGATATCAAATAAATTGTTAGTTAACATTTCGTTTAAAAGTATAACTAAAAAAAATATCACTTTTAAAGAAGTTGATCAAGAAACTGCCTAAAGAAGAAATTCCAATACTACGAAGGAGAAAAAATGAAATAAACATTTTGTTAAAAATAACTATTAAAAATGTTATTCAAAAGTAATTACCTTTTTAATATTTCTTTTAAATTTATTAAAGTTTAAAAAAACATATGATTACATGCACTTTAAACTTTTTAAACATTTGCTATTACTGATAAAATTCTGGTAAATATAATTTTTGACTGCTGAAATACAAACAAAAAAAAATTATATAAAGTTAACTAGCAGAAAATTTGTATAAACAAAAAACAAAATATTAATTATATTTTTTTAAACTTAATAATTATAATATTTTTGTGTTTTTGAACTTACAAAGAAATAAAATTAATAAAATATTTTATTAGTAAAAAAAATATATATATATTTTTAAAAAACTTTTTAAATATCATTTAAAAAAGAAAGTTTTTTGAATTAAACGTATGATTATATGCTTTTTTAACTAATTGAACTGCAGTTGCAGCTGTGTCTTTACTAATATGATATAATTAATATCTGATTAAATTTCAAGATAAAAAACAAGAGCGAAAAATTAAAAAAAAATAATATTTATAATAATTGATATAAAACATTATATAATTATATTATTATGTAATTATTTGATTTAATAAAAATTTAATGCAAATAATAATTAAAATATAAAGTATTATTGTAAAAAAAAAATTATTTTATTTATTAATCATCAATACAATAATTTATCAGTAATTAGCCTATTGATTTTTTATTTATCTATATTTTACTTAATAATTTTTTTTGATAATTATCAATACTATAATTTATTAGCAATTAAATTATTAAATATTTTTGATAATAATCAATATCATTAATTATTAGTAATTAATTTAATGATAATTTTTGATATTTATCAATAATGTTTAATATATTGTAGGTAATTTTTGTTATTTTCTAATTTTGTTAATTATTAATATATTTTATGTGATAAAATGTAATAAATAATGATAAAAAGATTAATATTGATAATTATCTTCTGAAAAAATTTCCTGATAATAACTTCTATTTTTTATATTCTTGCTGACATATATTATAAGTAAAATAAGTTTTATTCATATTTCAAGAGAGATATTACCAAACTGGATAGCATAGCTTACTTTTTTTACCTGTTATTTATTTTCAACCATAGATGTGTTAGCTTATGCATTATCTGTCATTATATAATTAATAATATTGCAATTATGTTATGTGAAGATTAAAAATGTATAAAATAATAAGTTAATTATGAAAACTATTAAATGATTCAGCACTGATTTTATCAGTCTTACAGAAACTCAACACAAAGCGAACTAAACTTTTCACAATTTATCCAATCCTACTTACACTTTCTATTAAAGTAATAACATCAACCTGTACGCTGGTGTTGGCATTCTCATTAAAAAATCTTGGGCAATTTATGTTCAAAAAGTATTTCTAATCACGATAAATTTATTTACGTTGACCTTTACTTAGCAGGCAATGTTAAGCTTAGAATTTTTTGTATCTATCTACATGCTTCTACTGAAATGCGAATCAAGAAAAAACAAATAAAATTACACAAAGAAATTATTACCCACGTCAAAGAAGGACTCAAGTCTGACTTCAGAACTATAATCCTAGGTGATTTTAATGCCAATCTAGATAAATATTAGTCTTTTATACGTAATGGAAAATTGATTCATTGGCAAATAAAATTCTATTAAAAACTCTTTGCCCTGAATTTTCTCAACTTTTATGACATATGTCATAATACATCCCAACCAACATACAATTCAGGACCCTATAGTTCCTGAATCAACACTATTTTTGCTTCACCCAATATCACCTCAGAATTTTTATTTTCTTACATTAACACTCCTGACCTTTATTCTTCAGATCACAAAATTATTTTTGCTTCTTTCTCTAATTTTCGCAAACAACAATCTACCAGATCTCGTAATTTACAAAATAAAAGGCAGATTTCCAATCTAAAAATAATGAACAATGCCAAATAGACTAAATTTGCTGCACATACTAACCTTCATTATCAATATCACAATTTCGATCATTTTAATGACCTCTCTAACAATAAAACCAACATGAATATCCTATAGGTCCAAATAAAAACTGCTATTCTTGCAGCAAATCGCAACTGCATCCTTCAAATTTGGATCTCTTCTCAACAACACCATAAATATCCTTTTGATCAACTGAACTCTCTTATTAGTGCTTGTAAAGTTGCCTTCTTTCTATTGAAATTTAAAGACACTTTTATTCAACAACAAATCTGGTCTAACGTTACTGACTGGCAAGCTATCAAATCAGCTATAGACAAATTAGTCCTAGCAACTAAACTTCTCACTGTCATTCTTCCTCTCTCTTTAAATACTTCTAATGTCCGTAATGTCAAGAAACAGCTCAAGGATATCCACAAATCACTCTCTGCTCTTGCTCAAATTGATGTTCAATGTATCAAAGAAAAAGCCATCAAATCTTTTATAGATAAAAGATGTAACAACTTTTAAAGTGACCCTTCCAAAATGATTGACTCAATTCTAAACAGAAAAAGCGTTCTATCGTGTTAGATTGCTTACTTATCAAGGATGGAAACACCTCTACAAATTATTTTACAATTGATCCAAAAGAAATTAAAAGCGTTACTATCAATTATTTTCAAAACTTTGCTCTTCCCTCCTCACCTATACCGCCAATGTCCTCCAGATAGATTGACCAATTCAATTCTCAAGATTACGTAGATGAATCACATTACTCAAATTTAATGCAACCGCTTACATATGAGAGGGTTTCTAGGAAAATCAGATTCTGAGAAATTTTTAACTTAAATTAAAAGTTTAATACATTTTAATCTAATAATATCAAAAACTAAAATGCAATAAAAATCTCAATTTTGTTAAAAAATTCCCAGAACCTGATTTTTCTAGCAATCAACCCATATGATGAATAGGTTGCTATTCTCAAACCACTTTTTAATAATAAAGCTGCTGGTCCTTCAGGAATTTCAAATGAAATGCTTTCTCATTTAGGCGATAAACTTCAACAATTACTCTGAAAACTCATCTGTATATGTTTTACCTTAGATGATGTTCCAATGAATGGAAAATTGCTTATATCTACCCTATTCCAAAGCCTATGGATTGGGAATGCGATATTACAAAGACCAGATCTATCACCTTATTGAAAACTTGTCGCAAAGGATTTGTCAAAATTATTACCAACAGACTCTCCACAATACTTGCTAAACACAACATATTATGAGATAGTAATTTTGCTGGTCTACCTAGTAAATCGACTGAAGTACCTATCAAAATTATCAATATGTTGCTCGAAGATGCAATCAAAAATAAAAAAGAAATTTGGATTTTACTTCAAGATCTCTCTAAAGCTTATGACAGAGTAGACTTAAAATTCCTTCGTCTAGTCCTCAACCACATCAAAGTTCCACAACTTGTTATTGATCTTTTGATTAATCTTTTCACTGCAAGAAAAATGCTGTCTTTATTGCACATGAAACTTCAGATTACTACAATGTAAAAATTGGTATTGATCAAGAAGAAGTCATATTACTCTTGCTTTGGTGTATTTATTTAGATCCTCTCCTTTGTGAAGTTGTCTTCCTAAACAAAGGATATACCATTAGTCACACTTGGACCTCTGACCTAATTACTATGGTTACCAGTTCTCTATTTGCTAGTGTTTCTTTACTTGTCTTTATGGATGATACTAACTGGATTGCCAATTCAAAACAAGATTTGAAATCTATTCTTGAAGTTGCTAAAGAATTCTATGATCTTATCAGATCAGCGCTCAATAAAGACAAATCTAAACTATTAATGACTAAATCTTCAGACACTGCAACAATTCCTCTCAAATTTGGTTCATCTACAATCGATATTGTACCAAAAACTAGATCTGTACGCTTTCTTGGAGTCTGGATTAACAGCAAATGCACATCAACTTTTGTCAAAAAATAACTCACCTTCGATATTAATCATTTCATTTTTTTGATGCATTATAAACCTCTCACAGATAGACAAATTTCTTACATTATAAATATGATGCTTTGTTCACTATTAGAATATTGTATACAACTCACACCCTTATTGCAACAAGAATGTCTTTCTCTTTTTGCACCAGTTCGTTCTTTATTCAAGAAAAAGAACAAATTTGCTTCTACTCTCCCTAATGTTCTTTTGAACTTCAAATAATTCTACAATTTGAATGATCTCTGGTCATTACAAATTAAATCTCTCTCTATCGCTCTCCTATACCAGTTCACTAATTCGATCACGTATAAGAATGTTTCTATTATAAGACTTTTTCAACTCCAATCTCAACATTTTCTTGCCACCTCTCCCTTTGATTTTTGGTTTCACCTATTCGATAGACTTTCTTATAAAAATCTAATTGGTACTTCTCTTTCACTCATTAAGTCCACTTCTTCTAAAATTTCACTTATTGCTTCTCCTCTTCTCACTAACCAAATTAAAGGAGGAATTCACTCTATTACAAAATTCTTTCCTTATAAAGTTTTCATCTTTTTCAAAAAAATCTTAACTAATCATAATTTATTCTACCTAGATTAACTAATTTCTGCGTCAGATTATCAGTTGATTACAATAGCTAACTTCCTTTTCAGAAAATTTAATCATCACTCCAAATACTTTAGATTATACACTCTTTTCAAGAAATTAGCAGACATTGTTTTAGAATATAATATTCAGCGACTTCTCAAACCAGAATTTAGATTAGTTTCTCCCCTACTCCACTATGGATTTGTAGTTAATTTACCTCATTTGAATGACCGTAAAAAGGAATTTATTGCTTCATAGAATCCAACAACTAACATCCTTTCATTTAATCAAATCATCAACAAAAACCTGACTGATAATCAATTTATCCGTCAACATTTTGTATGCTCTACAAATAATGATAATATCAGCCTACTCTTCAAAAGTACTAGATGTAACCTTTTTTCTGCCAACATTCATTTTGGCATGTGTACTTTTACAATCCCTGCAAACAGAGTTTTTCAAGTTGATTTAGTCCATAAGCAATCTTACACTCTTAAAAATCAATTAAAACAGTTATCTGATAAAATCTTAAGGGTGGCCCACCTCTTTTACTTTGTCTCTTACTTTGAATAACTACCTCTTGTCCCCATTAACCAATCTATTTTACATGATGTTTTTTTCTTCTTCAACATTAACTGAGCTTAAATCTTTACAAATAATACTTGCTGACAATACATCTCTAAAATTTTACACTGATGGTTCTTTAATTTCTCCTAAAGTAGAATCATGCAAAATGAGACTGGAATAGATTTGTATTGATTCCTTCAATAACCATCACTCATTCAAGACCTCATTGACAAACTGGCCTTCATCAACACGTGCTGAAATGTATGCCCTCTTCACTGCTCTGTTAGTATCACTATACTCTTCTTCTATTAATATTTTTTCGAACAGTCAGGCCACAATTTACGAATTTTCCAAATATGTTTCAAATAACAATCTTTCTGCCAAAAGATACCCAACCACTTTATTTGGTACCTTATTAAATATACAGTGGATTCACTGAATCTTAATATATATTTTTACAAAGTCAAAGTACATACTAGTGATCACTTTAACGATATCGCTGACCAACTGGCCAAAGCTGAATATAATGCTCATCCCCTTATCTCAGTATTGAACAATATTCCCTTATCTGATCTTGTCTTTACTTTTAATAATATACCAGTTGAAATATCTATTCGGGGTTTCTTCATACAACTATTTTCTGCTAAAACTTTCTGCAATTTTCTTGATCTAAACAGAAATTATCACATCAGACATCTCACTATTAACCACTCCATCAATTGGCCTGCCATTTGGTCTTTATTCTCCCTAAATTCATCTTCACTTACCACCTCTTTTGCCTCTTGTAAACTCAAGATCTTCATCATGAAAAATTTTGTTAATGAATTACCTATCTTATCTAGATTGTCTATACTACAGCCTGATTTGTATGAACATTGGTGTTATGTAGACTGTGAACAGGCTACAGAAACTTCTTCACATCTCTGGACCTGCCCTGCCTATGCTACAAGACTACAAGATATTATTCAAACTGCTAAAGATGACTTAATCAATCGCTTCACAAAATTGAATGTTTCTAAACTCACTGAGTTTCTTTTAGAATTACTGGATATTCTAAATAACATCCTTGCCATTTCCATATTTAGAACAGATGGTTATATCAACATTATTCGATCTTTCATTCCTTATTCTTTAGTGGACATAGTGTACAAAATTACCAGAAATAAGGGTCAATACTTCTCAATTATCACTCAAACCTTAATAGTTTTTCAACAAAAACTATTCAAAGATGTTTGGAAACACTGCTGCAATCTAATGATAGCAAAAGAACATTCATTAGGTATTACAATCAAAGACAAGATTAAATGAGGTGCCAGTTCATTCTTGAGACACGAAAAACATTAACTCCTACATACAATTAGAAAAATTGGTTACACCTGACAAATAAATTTGGCTACACCTTTACAGATTTTTAGATAGACACTGACTCTTTCTTTTTCTTCTCTTGTTGATAGCAACTTTTATTAGATATAAACTTAATGGATTTGTTAGAGGAGAAAGATGATGATCGATCAATTCAAACGGGTTTGTAATATAACTACAGGGATAGCTAATACTTAGTCTAGATTTATTTGATTTACTTTGTATTTCTTTTGTATAAATTTAATAAAGTTACTGACAGTGCCACATCATTTAAAAAAAAAAACTATTAAATGAAGTCTCATTTAAGCTTGGTCATTAAACTGGTTTATAATTAATTGATTAATACACACTGGTTAAAATCAAAAAAATCAGACATGCGAAAAATCAGTCTAAATTCAGCTTAAATTTAGCAAATTATCAAAAAATCAGCCTACATCGGGAATTTTTTTGGACATCAGATTTGCGCAGGTCTGTAATATAATTTTCCTGTGCAGATCTCTGTACATGACGCCAAACTTCAAAGAAAAATTTCTATAATTTCTGTACAGATTTTTAGGTTAAAAATCATGCGTAGGCATTTTTACTAAATAAATCTTCAAAACAATTTCATTTGTAAATTACATGATTTTATTTTACAATTAATAATTAATAAGTAAAATCATTTATTTTATTTTAATATTCGCAAATATAATGCATATACAGTACATAAAAAAAATTGCTTTAAAAAACCCATGAAAATATTACTAATAAAAAAAATAAACTAGCAGTTAAAACTTCGATCCAGTCTAGAAATCTAAGAAAATTATGATATCCGTTAATTCAAAATGTTGCAAATGTATTGATAATTAATTAATAACTAACTTATCAAATTGTCATAATCATCTTTATCATTCATTGTTACTTCGCTTCCTCCAGCTTGTGATAACAGTTCATTTCATTTCCTGTTATGTACAGTAACTTTGGCTTCTTCATCAGCTATCTGTTCTATTACTTCTTGTGTAATAGGATTCTTATTTTCATAGGCACGCTGTTTAATAAAAAATATCAATTATAATATGTGAAATATTCAAAATTTAGAGTATTACAAATATATTTACCAGAAATGCATTAACCCATTTTATGACTGCCTTGTCATTACATTTTATTCTAGGACTTTTGGGATTTAATAAGATATTACAGATAGCGAGAATATAAGCACAATGCATTATCGGGAGTTCCTTGTCTTTATACTGCTTGAAAACAGTATCCCCAATTCTCACAAGTAATTCATCATTAGTAAAAAGCACGTCATAAGCGGCTTGTGTTTTTTCACTTAACTTCTATTCAGCGATTTTAATTATTGGTATATTGTTATTGATATGATCTAACCATTCACCATAGACAAAAAACATCACATGATGGATGCTTGCTGCAATGTCATTTCGTTTACTACAATATTTAGCTTTAATCTAAAAACAAAATAAATAATGGAATTATTAAAGATCTCTTTAAAGTTTTGATATTTCAACTTACTTCTGGTAACAACTTTTTTTCAAACATAGAAATCCAGCTATTTCTACCTATACTTTCAATAAAATGGTCAGCATGTTCAGAAAGAAAGTCTTCCAATGCCTTGTGAAATTCGCTAGCTGAAGGAATAAGATGGTGAGTAGTAACTTCCTAACTGCTTCCTTATATGCATGCTACAAAATAATAAAATATCAATAGAAGTTGAGATAAAACAGTCAGATGTGTTAACTTACACTCCAAAAATCATCAGAAAGCTCATCAAGTGCGACAAGCCTATTTAATACTTTGGTATTCTCTTTTTGTCACTCACTTATATATTTGCAAAGTTTATATAATGCATTAATTTTTGAATCGATTAAATTTATCGTATAATTGAATTCTTCTTTTGTAAGGTAAGCTTTGGACATATTTTTATTTATAAAAGATTGTGAGACCAGTTCCTGTGAAGAAATCATAATATTGGTTATTACTGATTCACATCGATTGTTATCATCAGACGTTCTATAATATTCATCATTGTCCTCAAAATCATCGACTTTATCTATATCTATAGGTGCTAGTTCGAATGATTTTCTACGCAAAGTTCTCTGATTCTTTTCTATATCTGTAGACATTAGTTTAAGTGATTTTTTACGCGAAACTCCTTAATTTTTTTCTAAATCAAAAGGTACTACTAGCTCAAATGATTTTTTGCACGAGTTTACTTGGTCATTTTCTACATCAACAGACGGACTTTTTTGATCATTTTCTACATCAACATGCAGGTTTGCTTGATCATTTTCTACATCATTGGTTGATGATCTAGCTGTTGTTGATTCTTTTTAAAATTTTTAAAAAAAATCAAAATATTATTATAAATATATATGTTGGTATGTATATAAAAAATTCTATAGTATTAAATTTTTTTTTGATTACTTACTAGCATAGGATAGCATTTGTGAAAATTTGTTCATTGCCTTCTTTCGTAACTGAGCTGTTTCAACTGAAATTTCAGTTGCACGTGATTTGTTTAAAACTTTTAGTATTTTTAGTATTCATATTTTTAGTGATGTTGGATAAAATAAAAATTTGTTCAGGAAATATCATTTCTTATAAGATAAATAAAGAAAGAATTAATTAATTAAAAAAAAGGTAATAGTGTAACTAGATAAAAATATTTAATATTGAAAATTGAATGATTAAAAACTCAATTTACTTTGCCTTCTTTAATTAATTTGATTTTTTTTAATGTTATCGAAGAAAATGGATCTGAAAAAAAACAATAACGAAAATCAGATAAAAAATGTTCACAAAAAATTAAAAAGTCGAAGGTTAGAGAATTTCATATTTTTATTAAAAAAAAATAATAAATAATGTGATGCTTGGAGTATTAAAATATTACGCAATGATCATTAAGCCACAACTGATATATTTAACTAAAAATTAAATCAATTATCTGATTGATGAAGTCAAAGAAAACAATCATCAAGTAAAATGCTTAAAAGCCAAGAAATTTTAATCAGTTACATAATTGATGATATAATTAAAAGCTAAAAAGCCATCATTGAATTTAATTATTAAATTAGTTATATAAAAATTGAAAAAATAAAATCGCATAAACCATAACCAATTCCTCTCAATAAATCATTACTTTATATTCAATTGTGTTTCATACGTTAATTTTTAGAAACAAAAACTAATAATGGATGAATTTCGTTGTAGAATTTGTAAGAGAATCTTTTCAACTTCCAGCGAATTAATACAACATACTAACACTATGCATCATGGTAAACATTGCTTCCCCAAAAATCATAATCGTAGCAGTCAATACAAAGTCCAGAACATGACTTGAGCTTGTGGAGTATGCCGATCATAACGACACTAGAGTCAGCTTTATTCACCCTTATGGAAAAACCTTCATCGCAAGTTAATATAACAGATATAATCATAGATAAAAATCTCTAAAATGAGCCACAATATAATCTGTGGAGTCACGTAGAATCAGAAACTGAAGATATCATTAAAGAAAATATCAAAGATATGGAAATAGACTTGCAAATAAATGCTGAAGATCACAAATTCGAATCTGAAGATCTTCAGGATGCATCTCTGGATGATGCCTTAGACGTTATCGAAGAAAAAAATAGGCCAGAATGTATAGCAGTATGGCCGAATGAAGCATATCAAAATTTCATGGAATTGGTAATAGAGGGTAACATCACTAGGGTTGGAAAGGTCCGTCCTGGTTCAGTCCTAGTCTTATAACTTGCAGGTTCCATCATTAGGACTTGTAACCTAGTCTTTAATAACTGGTTTTGTAACTGGTTCAAAACTGGGTTTAGGACCAGTTTCTAAACAGATAATTGTGACCTTCAATTCATTATAGCCATAATAATACAATTTATTCATTGAAGAAGCAGAGTTTAAATGATTATAAATTCAATGTTTAAACAAATAAATTTAAATAAACAACTAAAATTTTTAATATGTAATAAGTCTTGTAAAAGTAATAGTATAATATATGCTTGCTCTTGGCCAGATATAGTTTAACCTGTAACTTTTGATCCTGAACACCACATAGAGGTAGCAAGCTTCGTTCAGGTTTTTTTTTTTAACGGAAATTCGAAAAAAAAAAATTTTATAAAAAAAAACTGAAATTAAGATAAAAAGGATGAGTGAAGATAATGGAAAAGGAGAGACAATAGTTGGGAAAGTAAAGAAAAGAATGAGTGAAAGTAGTTAAAAAAAAAAGAGTGACAATAGTTAGAAAAAATGTGTTTATGTGAGAAAAAGGAAAAAGAAAAAGAAAAAAGGAAAAAGGAGTAAAAAGGAATCATTGAGGGACAGGTTGTTATGGTGTTTCTTTAGGAGATGCAGATCGATTTGAATTTGTTGGTGATTGGGAGGAGTGACGTGAAGGAGAAAGAGAAGATTCTAAAAATGTAATATTTAAATTTAGGTTAAAACAATATTGATATTAAACTAAGTAAATTTCTTACATTGTTGCTCTCGAGCTCTGGCAGCCAAATTTGAACGTCGTCTTTCTTCTACGCGAGATGCTAAAAAACACAAACAATATCAAATTTTAATAATGATTCTCTTCTATTAATATCAATTGGAAAAGTTTTATTTTGCTAACCAGGTCTTTTCCAAAATAGGGTTTCGAATTGCTCTTCAAGAACTTCTCCTATATGGGTCCACCTTCCTTTAGAGTCCCCATCAGCGTACTTTTCAAATAACTAAAGAATCAAAATTATTAATATATTTTTGTAAATACAATTAATATAAATCTTGT
>CAJVPQ010002482.1:0-13706 GCA_910591825.1 Funneliformis caledonium
GTTTTTACTTAATTATGCGAATATCACGATTTAAAAATTTTAAATGAAATGGAACAATAATTTTGGAAGTCACTGTACGTGATAAATGCTATATTCTCTCTTAGATAGTAACTCTTGCAGAGCATCTCTTACACGAACAGCCCATTGTTGTGGTGTTTCACGGGGTCTAATTAAAGATAAATCACCATATTTCTTCTCTATTTTACAATCTGATTATAGTTATAATAACGAGATTTTCCTATATAGGCAATAACATGGTTCAAATCATACCTAGGACGGAGATTGACGGGTTTAGGCATAGATTTAATATAAACCTTGTCTATAATGATCTTAAAAGTTTCTCCAGGCATGTTCATTAACGAATTAGCGATTTATATTAATTTTTCGAT
Source organism: Funneliformis caledonium (assembly GCA_910591825.1). Taxonomy (NCBI): domain Eukaryota; kingdom Fungi; phylum Glomeromycota; class Glomeromycetes; order Glomerales; family Glomeraceae; genus Funneliformis; species Funneliformis caledonium. Next base: position 390 of record CAJVPQ010002482.1, read on the forward strand.
TTATAGCATTTTTGATTTATAGAGATTTACCGATTTGTAGTGGTTTTTATCAAGGTTTTACATAGTATAATACTTCATTTTTTGTGGGTTAAGCGAAGAGAATTAAAAAAAATATGTGTGCATGACAAATTGTCACGCTGATCACTTTTACCAAAGAAAAAAAATCGATCAAAAAATCGGGAATATAAGTGTTTTTCCATGCACACTTACGTGTATGTGATTGACTACCAGAGTCGCTTTATTGATACAGAATACAAATAAATTACATTATTAGGCTCGTAGCCGTGATACATACTGTATTTACAAAGTGAAATGATGTAATACCTAAGAACTTTTCATGATCCGGTTTTATTTGTCCCAGTAATACTTGTGCGAGGCATGCAGTGTCAGAAATAAATTACCCTCGGTAAAGCCCCGCCGAAAATTTATGTTATTTGCATTCCGTGATTATAAGGTCCTTAGCAAACCTGAACGAAAAAATTGATATTAATTAAGTCGCTTCCTTGCACTGCCACCACCGAAATATTCATGCTTTAATGTGTAATGTCAAAAATTGAGGGACCTTTACAAAAAAGAGTTGCTTCGCAAAAAGAACTTACAAAAGAGATTAGGGAAAACGCGGATAATAGTGAATGGGAAAAGTTAAGAACCAACTTGGTGGATCTAAGCGATAACACAGATAATTTGTTTGAAATAATGGATGAACATAAAAAAGTATCTGTTAATATTTTAAATCTTTTTGAAGCGGTTTTAAAAAAGTTAGAAAACGTAGTGGCTTTATCTGTCTATAGAGACTTTATCTCATTTTTTGTTGAAGAAATAGAAAAAAAATTAGGTAACGAAGTATGGGTTGTAGTAAGAAGTGCTATCAATAGGAAGAGGAAATTTAAAAAGATGAATTTTAAGAAAGACGAAATAGAATTTATTTCAAAGTTGGAGAAGACGTTAAGTAGCGTTAAGATGTCTGTTGAAGAGTTCGAGTTATTGATGAATTTGAAAACAAAAAGTAATGCAGAGTTTCACAAAAGTGAAGACCAAGATCCGAAAATAGTTAAACAACAACTTGAAACGACATTGCCTGACGAACTACAAGACTTCAAGAACCGCTAAGAAAGCTTTTTGACGCCTTTGATATTTGGGAATTGCCTTAAAGTAAATATTTTTAATATTAACTGTTGTTATTACTGAATTGTCACATATTAATCAATTTGCAATAAACAGATTTATGTCGACAATGTTTCAAAGATTTCATATCGCTTTTTGTTTATAGATGAAAGTAACATTTTCCTGATACTGCACCAGACTTTAATTATTTCATTGCACCTATTGTACGCGTGATGATGGTCAGTGATGGTCAGTGATTTTCTCGGCGAAGACCAAAATGTCGATATATAACAAGAAAAGTAATATGTCTGTTCTAATGTTACTGCGCATTTATTCATTAAGTTCTGGATCAATGATCTCATTACAATAAAAGATATATTAACATACTGTACATGCTCGCTTCACTTTCCACAATCCATAAATCTCATAACCCACTCCATTATATATCTGAATTTGGTAAATTAATTGCGTCTTGTTTTATTGATCGTATGAAAAAAATTCATGACACAAATGATAAAATAATTTTATTCAGTATATGTGTTGAAATAGCAAATTATACGGTTTAAATTATGTTGGAAAAAAAAACTATTTTTTACAACCTTTTTTCTTTACCTCCCCCTTTGTGTAATTTTGGTTCCAGAATCGTATATATATTCTTATATTTTGTTATAAATATCATTATAATCAATTTTACGTACAAACAGTTTGTTACTGCCGTTGTGCTACTGTGGATATTGCTGATGCGATTGCCGTCATAACTACTGATGATGCAGTTCAGTATTTTTGCAATGATAAATTTTAATTGATAATAATATATAGTCATAATACTTGTTTTCTTGCTCTAGGTCCAGCACCAAGATAAGAACAGGATGTTAAACCGTTACATGACCCCATTTTTTTTTTTTTCTGAACTCCATTCCATAGCAAATCAATTTTATCTTCACGAAGGCAAATGACAAATTCCGCACCAAATTTGTAAATGACATTACTTGCCTGATATCAAAGATAAAAAGTATAAATTAGAGTATGCCAAATAGGAAATAATAAAAAAAATAATTAGTAAATAACGAAATGGAATGAATGGAAAATAATATTTTGTATAATTCATAATTTTGTTCAATACCATTTTCCTTGCCAAATTCAATTAATTTTTTTTGTCAAGTATTTATTTGCTCCTCCTCAGCGTTCCTTTTTTCCTTTAACTCTTCTTTTTATTTTCTAAATTGTCTCTCAGCACTTCCCTCCCTTTCTTCTGTTCGTCAGTCCTCCAATTTCGGTCCAACAACTTGTTCTCTAACTCGTCTAATCTCTCCTGTTTTATTTCCCTCCTCCCACTTATTCAACATTTACTCCGCAATTCTCATTATCTACTCGGCGTTTACCAGTTTTTCTTTTGTAGTCATTTTCATTCAAGGTGAAATTTTAAAATTTTATCGGATCGGGGATGGGAAATAACCAATTAACCGGTTAGTTAACCATGCAGATCATCCAACATAAATTAAACAAAAGCTTTTCGAAATATATTTTTTTGATTATTAAAAAATGAATAACTTGAATAAAAGACAGCAAATACTTTCGCTTTATAAACAAATTTTGATAGAATCATCAAAATTCTTTGATAATAATGCAAGGTAATAATATAACTTTATGTATTTATAAAGATATGATTCAATATTGAATAAATAGAATTCAATTTTTGATATTTAAGGAATTTTCTTAAGGAAAGAACAAGATCAAGGTTTAAAGAATACAAGAAGGAAACGAATGAAAAAAGAATCACGAAGAAATGGGCTGAAGCGCGAAAGGTCAACTAATTTACGTAATGTAATCATGTGAATTTCAAGATCAATATATAATTTTCTCCTTTTTGTTGTTACGTTTTTTAGGCATTGAATCAATTAAAAAGAGCTAATGTATTTGATGTCAAAGCAGTCATGCGCGTGCTCGAATTGACTTACGGAAGAAGTGGTCCAAAAAGATATGAGTTGCTTAAGGTCCATTTTCTAAAAATTCTCAAGTGATATTTTTCATCAATATGTTTTGCAACATATTTAACTTTTTATTATTATGATGAATGATCAATTAGACTTGTATCAATTATCCTAGCCCATCTCCTCAGCCCTTTCTTCGTAAAGTTCCAAGAACTGCCCCACCACGCATTTCACCATCACTTCAAGCATTATTATCATCACAGGATAAATCTCTTTATCCAATTTTACCCGAGCCAAAACATAAGCCACTACATCCGCGTCGAAAAGCGAATATCATGTGGTGGCATTACTCTAAAATTATGAAACAAGTAATGCCACCGGTTACCAAAGAAGAGTTAGAAATATTAGAACAAAAAGCTGGGAAAGGCACGTTGTCATCTGAAGGTTTAGCAAGGATTGGAAGGAATTTTGTTATTAAAGATAAGAGTAGTATGACTTTGAGGCTTCCAAACATTCCTAATATGCCAAAGACTCCACGTGACCTTGTTAAAGAAGTACCATATCATACAGCGAGACCACATAATCCGAGAAAAAGGTTTATAAGGAGGATTTATCAAAGGTTATTGACCAAAATACCCATCATGCAAGAAATTCCGAAATCAATTACTTCCCCACTCTCATCCTCGCCCTCACCTTCACCTTTACCTTCAGATTCTCTTCCTAAAACCAATGTTAAAGATAAAAAGTCTCTTCCCAAAATTAAAAAATCTGATAAAGAGGACCCAAAATTACACATTGGAAACAATAAACCTGACAAAAATTACATCAATCATCCTATTAACCCACCTGATCCAAGTAAAATTTTTGTCATTACTAAGTCTCCTTGGGCAGATGGACGTCCAATAGCTTTAGTTAAAAAGATTGATTGGAAAGGATTAAACCCTGAAGAAGTGGAAAATCAAATCGGCGGTGACGGAAAAAAAGGACGAAGCAAAAGGAAAAAGGTCAAAGGAATAAATATAGAGATAAGATCGAAATAAAATTACACGTGATATATTTATGTATCCTCAAACTTAAATCCTCTGACACATGCAGTAGATCATATGTCAAATATTTTTATACGCAGATCTCGTTTGTTCAAAAAAAAAAAAAAAAAAAAAAATGGTGCAGAGTTTAAACCTTACGGCTATTGTTAATTCATTAAAAGTTTTTAGAAATGTACACTTATGTATTCCTCATCTTATTGTTGATGGTAATAAACTATAACTATGAAGTTTATAAATATATTTTAGCGTTAATAATTACTTTCAAATTAGATATTCGAGATATAAATTTTTATAAATTAAAAGGCATTGGTATAACTGCATTGGCATTTGATAAAGATAATACGCTAACTTCTCCTTATTCCAATGAACTTTATCCACCTTTTAAGGTATTTTATCCTGCATAAGATCTAACCATTAATTTTATTTAAAAAAATTTGTTTTTTGAAATCCGTTTAAAGGATGCTTGGAAAGAGGGCAAAGAAGAGTTTGGAAATGAAAATATAGTAGTTGTATCAAATAGTGTAGGAACTAATGATGATCCAGGATTTACTCAGGTGATATTTCTTTATTCGCTATATCACAATTTATTGTTAATAATTAATATTTTTAAATTTAATAAGGCCAAAGTAGTCGAAAAAAGTTTAGGTAATTTATGAAGACTTTTGCGTACAGTTTGCTTTGAATTTATTTGGTCTAATGGTACTTTATTTGGTCAGGCGTTAATGTATTACGACACAAATTAAAGGTAAAAACCCATAAAATAACTTGCATTAAACATATCTTACGATAGCTTTTTCAATTCAAATAGAAACCTTCTTGTGGACACGAATTGATTTCTCATTTTGCAGCACATAATCCATATACAATAGCAGTTATAGGAGATCGCATGTTTACGGATGTGTTGTTTGGGAATTTGAATGGGATGTTTACTATATTTACAAAAAGCATCATTTCTGAAAAACGGGATAATTTCATGGCTGCAATGGTATTATTATTTTTTTTTTAAAAAAAAAAAAAATCACTTAATAATTTTAAATAGACAATATTTTAAAAAAAAAAATCATAGGTACGTCGTGTTGAACATAAAATATTGGATTATTATGTTTCTAAAGGTATAAAACCTCAATTTCATCCATTTTTAAAGAACGAGGATTTCATATGTTTGAAAAAAAGTTAATAAAAATGAACTATAAGATAATTATTATATTGATAAAGAAATGTTTGTGTGCATATTTAATGAGATAGAATTTTGAAAATGCAATAATCAAGAAATCAAAGATTTTGGGCATTCTTAAACTGGGTAAATTCTTATCCTGAAATTTGATTGGACGAGTGTCAAGAAAGCGCTTCCAAAATTATTGGTTAAATAAATTAGAATTAAAAAGGTTTAGGTAGGAAAAACGATTTAAAAAACTGTAATTGTCCCCGATTTAAGGCGTAGTTAGAAAGTAAAGCGATAAAATTGATCGTGACTAGTTCGAAAACGATGCTTTTAACCAATAAGCATAACAAGAGTATATAGTCCATTTTATGCCTATAAACGTGAGAAAATTTTAGGTGAAAAAAAACCGAATGAATAACTTAATATCTTTTTACATACCCGTTACTCGAATGCCCATGATGAAGACTTCTTCAAGCTCATCGTTTCTAAATTGTTGTAATTTCCTCCGAAACATTTCCAAACAATATTTCAAAACTACCTTAATCTTTGAATGATCCTCTCGAAATTTTTTATCATCCATAGAACCTTCAGTGTTTCCTACTTCGAACATTGTTTATCTATTATCAATCCGATTAAAGAGCGCAATAACTTCTTTGAATAGAAAGTGTCTTTATACATCATTATGAAGAATTGCAGCTTTATCTCGTGCTTTCTTGTTTAATGAAAGATGGGTACTTGTAAAATTGGAGCTAACGTTTGATTTCGGCCATAATGTCCTCAAGTTTTTCAGATGTCACCGATGTGCATTTTTCTTCTAAAAGATCAAGGCAACCGAAGACGAATCATTTAGAGTAATTAGTTCTACTTAAGTAGTTAGAAACCCCGTCCAGAATGTTCATGCTAAAAAAAGATTATAATCAACACTATTATATTGGCTTAAGAGTAATGTCAATAATTAACAAATCATTTTTTTAAAAATATTCTGGAAAGGAGAGGTCCACTATAAACGGAATCGTTCTAATGCATCGTGTGATACCATAGATGCAATCAAACCCAAAACGAGTATAAACGTTGAGTATTCACAGGTAAAGGACGCGTTACATATTTAGTTCGCGATATCGATCGACAGTCACGACTTACGTATTTAAAAATTTCAAATTCTATTGGTTGATGAAATAGCGTTATCACGTGATATATTAATGAATTAAAGCTGATTTTTTCCGAGAAATATAATGAGGCATTTATCAGTGATGGGAATGTGGTCGCGACGTATTTCGTCACGGTTTATAAGTGATGAAATAAAACTTTTTTCAGGAATGCTATAGATCAAGGTTGACCACATGAAAAAAAAATTTATTGTCAGGTAATACGCATTTGCTTAGGATTCTTTGATTTAACGATATAGAATTGACCTTTTTATTGATTTCTTTTCGTTTAACTTGGACAATAGTAAATCTTCGATCTAACTCAAAATATTTTATATGTTTTGTGTAATTAATTACAGCCTAAGAATCGAATTTGGAATTTTTGCGTGATTCCGGATTTATTGTTTGAAAAAAAAAATTCATTAATACGTAATCGCAGAACTATTAGCAATAAAAATCATCCCTTATATTAACTACCCACCTGAAAATTTCGGCTAATTTACATTCCCTTCATCTGAAAGGTAAAAGATTAACATGGGCCACTCCCCAAACCATTACACAGCTAAAGATGAGATGGATAAAACTCGGAAATATACGTTGCTTATGCAATAAGGAATTTTTATTTAGAATATACGTTTAACATGCGTTTAAGATAAAAAATACTTGAATATTAATTATTTAACAAAGTGGAACCAAATGAAAAAATTAAAGTAAAATTTTTGAATTAATGTGTATAAAATGTAGTGAATTAACCATTTCATGTAGTTTTGTGCAAACTAAATGAAATGGTTTATTTCACACATTAATACTTCAAACATTAAATCAATATTTGCTCGATCCTCCAATATTCCAACAATTATTTCTAAAATCTTTTATTTAGGCTTATACCTTTCTTCGGTCATCTTCAAAATGCTTCGACCGGTAATCTTTTGCATTTCGAAGCATTTGAAAATCATCATTGTCAAGATGATTATATCCTTTTTTGCAAAATAACTCCTTGGCATTTATGTGGCAAAAAAAAATTATGTTACACGGGACCCAAGGACGATGATTCGCGGAATCACGTGAAATTCTAATTTTTTTAATTAAATCACAGAATCAGAATGTTCAAACAGCGTCACATTACATTACACGTAAAAATCACTATTTTAATATTTACAAAAAAAACGTGATCTATAATTTACCAACCTCGATCCTTAAATAGATTTAATTCAAGAAGGCTAAATGAAACTTTTTTTCAATTATACGTAGTTTTACCAAATATTCAACTTGGTCTTGATTGAGATTACTACTAAGCGATCATTTCAAATCAAAACAAAATGTATGAAACCTGGGAATTTGTTGAATCTCAACGACCTATACTTAATTTGGTCGATAGATTTAGTTCACTCACTGTTTCCGCTTCGCAAAGATCATTTATAGTTAACTTTCCTTGTGAAGTTTTTATTGATATTTGTAAATTTCTTCCTCCGGTTGACCTTGTTACTCTTTCCGTTGTTTGTAAAAAGTTTCGAAATTGGTTAGTTGCGCGTTCAAACTTTGGAACTGAGCAGATTTGGAGAATGGCAAGGATCAGCTGGTTACCACATCTCCGGACACCACCTAAGGGAATGTCGGAGCAATGTTATGTTTTCTTAAATTTAATTGAATTGGGTTGTCAATTTTGTGGTAGTGGCAAGGTTTATCCAAATGGTCAATTGCCATACGATACTCCAGCAAAGATTTATTGGTGTTTCCGAGTTCGTTGTTGCCAACGATGCTTTTTGGAAAAAACAGTAACGTATGATGCCAAATTTTTTGAATACTTAATGTGTTTGAAATGCATTTTTTTTTTAATATCCCTTTTTTCTTTATTTATTTATTTTTTTTTTTTTCCTCAGTTCAAAAGAAATTGAAGAAGGAGATCGGATCAATCGGGATGTACTTCAAGGACTTCCTTATTATTATAAAAAAAATCGACCTTATATTTATTGGAAGAGTCAAGTAGAGGTAGCTCATCAAGAATACTCGAAGCTTGATAAGAAGGAAATTTATAAATGGTCGAATGAAAAATTTGATCAATTAAGTAATCTAAATAAGATAATTGCAAGTTGTTCAGTACCAAACCGATCGGACTCATCGAAAAAATGTCAAAAAAGGTTGGATTCTTTAATGAACCAATTATCATTCATGGTTCCTAATGATGCACATAGAACTCAACTTCAAGTAATAGTACAACTCAAAAGGTGTCCCACTTATAAAAAATATACTTCTAATCAAGAAGCAAGGTTAGCGATGAGTTTATTTAATGAGAACCACTGGATTCGCTTCCAAAACTTTATAAGACAAGAATATGAGGAGAAACGCATATATGCCGCTTCAAGGGCACGACGATTTGATATATTTCGCAAGGTAGGAAATATTGTTTCCGTGATTTTTATTCATTATTTTTTCCTCCCTCATATAATACAACCTCTTTAACATTTTTCCTCCTAATTAGATACATTCAATGATTCCAGAGAGATTCTCCATGAATGATCCTTTGGTTCAATATCTTCCATATTGCCTATCTTTCAAAAAACCACCATTTCATAATCTTGATCCTACAATACCTTGGAGAGGTAATTTCCTTGAAAATACATTAATCCCTACCCTTTGTAGGGAAGCAGAAGCAATCGCAAAAATAGGAAAGTTGCAACCAATTACAACGCCATCGGGCGTATTTAAATTATTGGTAAATCGACGTGTTTTCCGATGCAAGTTATGCGTAGAGGCTCGCGCTAGAAATGATAAAAGACAAATACCAACTAATAACTATGGAACGGTTCAGTCGCATTTAAATAATTCACATGGAATCAAGAAAGTAGTTGAAAAGAAAATGTTTACGGTTGATTATTTGGCAGTTGGCATGAGTCTCCTAAAGCGAGATTCTGAATTAATTTGTTTCTTCTTTCCACTTGATGGCTAATGTAATTCTTTTTTCATTTTTTTTTTTTCATTTTTTTTTTTGGATGTCAAGGGCAAATATGCAAATAATTATAATGTATATACAGTGTATTCTTTTTTATTTGTAATTTTATTCATTTTTTTATTTTTATTTTTATTTTTTTTTTCGCTAAAAAGAAAATCTTGAAATAAATAATATACACTATGCGAAAACGCTTTATGTTACTTAAAAAAAAAGCAGAAAAAAAAATTTTTTGACTTCATGCTTATAATCATCATTGTAAATATCAAAGTACTTATTGACGATTTAAAATAGTCACTGCCAGAACTTGATTGACTTATGAATCAAATCACATTAATCACATTACTTTCTTTCATTAAGCCCCTACTGATCAGGTTTATCGACGTTATCCCTTTCATTTAACCCTAAACTAAGTTCTTTTCTATTTCTAGATTTCTTTAATTCTTTTAATTTCTTTTTTTCCTCGCTTATAATGTCGGGGCACCATTCTAATACATCTAATCTAGTATTATCAACAAATTTTATTACTTTTTCACCTTGTTCACGCATTAAATCTTCAATTGTAGTTTTACCATCCCTAAACCAACCCAAGTGATCTGCTATCAAATGACGATTTTGACACGAAGAACATTGTATGATAATAACACCGTGATCATAAGCATGCCTTGACATAGTTTTGGTAGAACGATGGGAACATACTTTACATGTGAACGCTATTAAAAGACGAGCTTTCAAATTGTGTTGAGACGACGTGGTGGATAAAGTATCGGAGGAGGAAGTTGATTGAGTGGAAGAATGAGAAGGATCCGAATGAATTTGGGAAGTATTAGGATTAGATTGAAATTCATCTTTGAATGAATATCTAGTTGAATGGATAAAAGATGATGGTATAGATATAGAATTTGATCCTTGAAGTTGAAATCGACCTTTTCTCGGTAAAGTGCAAATCAATTGAGAAATTGCATTTCGTTTTTGTAAGAGTTTAGTGAAACTATGAAACATTATATATTTAAAGGAATTTTTTTTTTATTTTTTTTTAAAAATCAAATAGATGGATTTTCTTCCTCGTCGCATGATTTTGTAAATTACCATAATAAGAACTTACACGTGGATTCGATTCAAATATACTGCGCCACAGAAACCGAATATCTCGGAGTGGTCAAAATCTTGTGATATTATATGTCAAGACTAATACTAAATTTCAAATGAAGTCAGCAAATTCCTTATAAACACCCTCTTGAAAATTTGGTCAGCATCTTTATTTTATATTGAAGTGAAAACAAAATGAATACATTATAATAAATAAATATAATTCATTGATTATTCAATCGGTCATTTATATTATGATTTTTGAGAAGAAGCATCCTTACAAGGAGGAGGAATTGGTGAATTTGGATCTATAGGTGGATGAACCACCCGTCCTACTTTATAATATGTGTGGTGATCACGATAAAATGATGCCCAATTATTAAGATCCTAACATATGAAATGTTAGTTTAATAGTTGATGGAAAGATGAAAATTCTAATTAAAAAAAAAATCACTTCATTTTACCTCAATTTGTTGGGGAGTTAGTCCACGTAAATCATGAGTTAGATGAGTCTGGAAACATCCCGTAACATATGCTCGAGATGCATCTTTACCTGCAAAAAAATTATAGCCACCTCCCTAGGAAATTAAAAATTTTCTTTAGTGCGTATGCCTTATTCTAGTTCTATCGTTAAAGAATAAAGTTGTTTTTAACCTTGCCATAATACATTTCGCCGCCGGTGACATCAAACACTTCACCACTAGGACGTCGATAAATCGAAAGATTTCAATTGAAGATAAATGTAATATTATTTATATAAAGATAAATTAAATCATCATCTTACTTCATAGCAATATATATAGGTAAGTTGGGATCTGATCCATCATATTTAGCCAATTCCTCTTCAGTAAAGATAATTTCTTTTCTCTATTTAAGAAATACTTTGTTAAATTACCCACATCTTCTATTAAAGGATAAATAAATTATAATCATAAAACATTTATAAACATTTTTTTACAAACCGGAATCCAATTTCTCCAGTTAGTATATTTTCCTTCATATCCCCAAATCCAAGTTTCAGTTAAAAAGTATGAAGCAGCAAAATTTATAATAATTAAAGTTAAAATTCCTTTTAATATAATTAAACCTATCGAATCATTTGGTTGGGAACTTTCTTTTTTTAATATATTTTTCCGGTTTTTATCATCATCGCTGACTATTTCGTTGGAATTATTTGTAGCTTTTTTTCTTTTTTGAACTGTCGACATTGTGTGAAATTGGTAAAAAATGTAATCGACCAAATTATGGCTCCGTTATATCTGAATTTATCACATGATTCAAACTGTTGGACATCCTTAAAATGGGGTCTACTAATTTACCCCCACGCTACGATTGGCTGGTATAATTGATTATGCTTATTTATTACATCCCATATCGTGACAAATAAGCATCACCCACCGAAAAAAAATTCTGTCCTCAAAAATATAATAAAAACTTTTCACCCAGTACCCGACCGGATACTAATTTGATATATGTAGTGAAAGTGAAAGTGCACATGATCACTGACCAAATGTATTGATTTACTGTATGACCAGTATAATAAATAGTTATATCGAAAATTTTTTATTGATAAAATTTATAAAATTTGTAGTATTCTATTTATCTTATTTAACAAATGATATAAAAAAGATTTTTAGAGTATATTAAATAAAGTTTTTTTGAAAAGTAAAATTGAAATTTTTTTTTTTAAAATTGAATTGAATTTTTGAGAATATGAGAAATATATAAGTTAAAAAAAAAGTAAATATAGAATATTTATGAAAATAAATCAGGATTTGTATTAGAAATGTTTGATAATCTTTGATATTCTAATATGACATCTTGATTTAACATGAAGGCAGATCTGTCCAGGTGGGAGATTTCAACATTATTTCAAGTAAAATATCAGCTTAGAGCAACATAAGCTTGACCAGGTAATAAGATTTTACCATCTAAAGCTAGAGATACCCTTGGTAAAGTTAAACCTTGAGTCTTGTGAACAGTCAAAGCAAAGCAATTTTGAAGAGAAAATTGAATATGATGGCAATTGTTTACACTTATTTCAAAATAATGGGTATACTTGTAAATGTTAATGTCAATGATTAAGCTTCTAATAGAGAAAGTAATTTGAATATATTCTTCAAAAGGATAGACATCAGTAACCGCACCTATTGTGTCATTACATATATCATATTGAATAAAAAAGTTGTTTAGATATATTACTCATATACTTGGTTGTAAACGAATAGATGGCAGAAGTTTATTTTTAGTTTAAACATTGGATTTGATAGTGAAAGTTCCTATTATATAGTATTTACAATGTCTATAGCTTGTGAGATCATGAACTTATTCGTAGCAATTGAAAGAAAATTACATATAATTCTATTGATCTGATAAGCATTTTCTTTAAATTTAACAATATATGTGTATTGAGTAGAGTATCAGTAGGCAGGTAAAATAAGAATTCTAAATATCGCTGTTGTAACCTTTTTCAAATTTTGTCAGAAATGTTTTCTATTCAGACATCTTCTAGCATAGAGTAAAATTCTTTATCTTAACTTTGACGATGTGAAGTTCTTAAGAATAATAGGTAGAACAAAGATTAGATAGCTGCATGAAATATCTGTTGACTATTAATCAGTGAAAGTTGAGTTAAATCTCTGATTACTATGACATTTAGACTACCAAAGCAAGAGTATTTCCATGAAGGTTAATAAATATGTTCAAGATGAAGTCTAAAAGTTTAGCAGAGGCTATAGACATTTCTTCAATGATGATAGTATTAATTTTCTTTAAGAAGGTTCTCGGTTTATTATTTATATAGTGGCTGACAAAAGAAATGCAACAACTTATTTTTAGCTTTAAATGCTTATAACTTATTAACTACAAATGCTAGAAACATAATTTTTGATTC
>CAJVPQ010002483.1:0-13706 GCA_910591825.1 Funneliformis caledonium
AAATTTACAGGTGATCATGTATTGTGTTATATTATATTTCTGGAAAATTTAAGAGGTAGTTATATAATAATTTTGGACGATCTCGGGCGGTCGGATACTTATGACCGCTACTGTATAAATCAAAAAATTAGTGAATAAGTTCTAGTATATTATTAATTTTTAATATATAGAAAATTATTTTAAAGTTATTTTCTTTATATAAATATAGATTAGAAATAAGATTAAACTTTTAAATTAGATATTAGACTTACATATTAGAGATTAAACTTATTTATTATTATTTATAATTAAAAAATTATTAATCAAATTTTTATACACTAATAATATTTTAATAAATAGAAAACTTATTTTAAAGCTATTTTTTTTATTCAAAATATAAGGCAAAAATGTCTAATTTTTAGATGTAAAAAAATTAACTTCTAAAATCTAATCTGTCAGATAAAATATATATGTTAAGTCTAACCTTAAAGATTAAACTCTTTACTATATTGATTAAACATCTAAGTCTTATTTTAAAATTTATTAACATATTGGATTGTTATTGATATTAGCTATAAGTCATTCTTATAAGCTTATCATATTCAAAGCAAGGCTGATATTTTCTAGTTTTAAAATGCAATTAACAACTTTCAATAATGAATGCAAATTTTATTACAAATCTTATCAGAATTATAAAGGTAATTATTAAAAACTACTTTTATTTTAAATAGATAGAAATATATAATTTAATTAAATAAATCTTTATATAATATAATAAATTAAATACTTTTACAATAAACAAATTCAATTATCTAAAATAAAGCTAACTTTTCAGAAAATTAAAAATGTTTTATTTAATATTATCAAAGTAGAAATATTTTATAAAAGACTAAAGAAAGATAAATTTATAAAATACGAATTAATAAATTGTATCAGATAAAAAATTCTAAAGAATATATATTAAATTTATATTTTCTAATAAAGAAAATATCATTTAATAATGGATTATTATAAATCTTATTATAGAAAAGAACTAAAAAATTTTAATACTATTATAAAACTATATGAATTATATTATAAAATTAGCTAAGAATTCATTTATTAATAAAGAACAAGCATAAAAAAAAACAGAAGCTTTTTTTAATTCATAAATTTAATTCTCGTAAATGATTTTTTTAAACTATATCTTTTATTATCTATCAGTCAATATAAAATTGATTGATTTTTTTACTAATAATTTTTAATATGATAAATTTGAGAAGACTAATTTATATTAGTTATATATTTCTCTCTTTTTCTAATTAAATAAATATCTTATTAAGATATCAAGATTTATCAAATCTAATAGATCTTTTTGTAGCTTGAAAGCTTTAGCAAAAACATGGTTTTCTTTTTAAGCTTCAGTAGGAAAATACTTAAAGTTAAGTTACAGAATTATTAAGTTTTAAGAAAAAAAAATGAAAATCTTTTATTTAAACTTAATAGTATTTAGTAGGAGATAATTTTATTTCAATAGCATTATAAAAAATGTTTACTTTTATAATATATAATTAAATCTTTCAATAATACTTATAATTTCGAATTAGTTAGTTAAATTCTAATATTATATTTATACATTAATTTAATAATATACTATATCCATCTGAAAATAAGCACCTTTTTTTGCTATAGGAGTGCTTATTTTCAGATAGTTTAAATAAAAAGTCTGAAATATTTTCTGAAATTCGTGTTGATCAAATTTTACTTTTCAAAAATAATATTGCGAATTCTTAAATATATATGAAAATCATACTCTATTAAACAAAAAAGAAATGGTCAATTACGCAAAGGAATATGGTTAGAATGAAGCTGGTAGATACTTTAACCTTAATATGATCATAGTAGGATATTGGATAAATGCTAACACTTGTTAAACAGATGAAGTAAACGAAATAAGTAAGCGCATTGGTTCTAGCTGAAAAGCTTTTTTTCCAGAAGCAGAAGAAAAGCTATATACATAGATAATAGAACAAAGGAAACAAGGTTTTGCAGTTACCTATAGAACCATATGAAACAGGATATTTGAAATTTTAAAAGAATCAAAGCTGTTGGTTCTTTATGGTGATTTAATGGAAGAATTTAAAACAACTTAGCGATGGATTCGTAATTTTATAAAAAGGTATAAGCTTGCATTACGTAAAAGAACTAGAATATTCCAAAAACTTTTTGACAAAACTCAAGAATTGTTAGAAAGTTTTTATAATTTCGTTACTAATCTAAGAATCAAAAAATGTTTTGAATTAAAAAACATTTTAATATGAATAAGACACCTATATGGTTTGACATAGCTGGTATTGAGGATAGTTCATGTCTGAGCAATTGGAAATAAGAAAAATCGATTTACCGTTATTCTTATAATTGCTGCAAGTATTGTTCATTTTTTTCTTTCTGTTTTTCTTTTCTTTTCTTTTCAATTTTTTCTAACCACTTCCCTTATTCTATTTATATCCCATTCTATCCTTCATTCAATGATTTCTTATGAGCTAATTATTTATTTTGTTACTTTACTATAGATAGGTCCAAATTCTCCCTAATATACATTTTCAAAGGTAAGCGAATGTTACGTAAAGAAAATATTCTTCCTTGAGTTATCATTTAGTTTTAGAGCAATGATTAGATGGATAGCAATCTGATGGTAAGTTACATTGATTATCTTAATGATTTATAGGTTAAAAATAAAATTCAGAGGGATTTGTCAATGCTTGTGTATGATTCTTTCAGAGGTCACTTAGAAAAATCAATTAAAGAAAAGTTTCATGAAAGTGGCATTCATCTCATAATAATTCTGGGTGGATTGATTAACATGTGTTAACCATTCGATATTTCAATAAATAAGCCATTCAAAGATAATCTCTGTAAAGAATGGCATGAATAGATGGCAAGTGGTAGAGTAGGAGAAACTGCAGCTAGAAATCTTCACTGCGCTAGTTTTAGTAATGTATGCTTATGGGTTAAATAAACTTAGGAGTATATTTCTACAGAAGTTATTATTGAGTCCTTTAAAAAATGTAAAATTTCTAACGATTTGAGCTAAGATTCAAAGGTTTCTGACTATAGCATCAGTGATAATATTGATCATAATATTGATATTCACGATATTAATAATGACAATGATATTTATAATGATGATAAAATCAATAATAATGATGAAATCAATAATGATAATAAAGTAATTGGTGAAGATATCATATGAATTTTTTATAGTTTTCATTTTATATACATAATAAAAGAACTTTTATAATTCATTTATATAAAAATTTATTGCTATAAAATTTTGATTGTAAGGGGGTGCTTATTTACGGATTCTATGTAAAATAGATGGTGCTTATTTTTAGGTAATGCTTATTTTTGGATAAATACGATAAGTACTTTACAATAAAAAAGACAGAAACTACCAAAAAAATTTTTTTTACTTTATAAATTAAATATTAATTATTTTAGTAAAATAAATTCAGATTTAATATTAATTCAAAAAAATTTTTTTTTGTAATTTTTACTCTTTCTATTACAAAGAACCTATATTATCTTAAAATTTAACACTTTTATCTATTATTAAAATTTTAATTTTAGATCAAAAAATTAAATATATTTTAGAGTTAAATAGTTTTACAAATCCTTTAGTTATATTAGCAAAATTATATTTAATTAAAGAATTTATTTATTAAATACAGTAATATTATTTACACAATTAAATGTAAAATTTATAAAATTTATTTGTTTATTTTTAATTTGATCATAAAAAATATAATATAATAATAAATCAATTTGAATAACTTTCATAAATATAATAATATTAATAAAAAATGATTATAAAATATATTTAAATTTAGACTTATATATATCATGTAAACTTATTTGTTTAACCAATTTATTATTATAAATTATATTAGGCTTTCTTATAAACTATTTGTATTTTTTTAGCAATTTAATAATAATCTTTAAAATTTTTATAAAATAAAATTCTGATTATTTTGTAGATCTCATCTAAGAAAGAAAAATCTATGAAAAATATAAATTGAATTAAAGAAAAATTATTATTTTTAAAATGCATTATAATCAAAGGTAAAAAATAATTATCAAAACAAAAAAAACAAATAAATCAACTATAATTAATATGAGCAAAAATCTAAAATCTCAATAAAAAAATAGATGTTTTAAAAATACTTTAAAAATAAAAGTAAAGTTAAAATCTAAAATTTTTAATTTAAAAAATCAGTTATATTAAGTTAATAAGAATATGCAAGATAAGAAAAAATATATCTCTAGTTTAAAAAGCAGTTAGAAAAATCCAAAAAATAAGTTAAAAAATTGTGATATAAAATCAAAATCATCTTATTAAGAAAAAACTTTTTAGTATAAAAGAATTTTCCTAATTTGTTTAATTCTAATATTGACTTAAAGATGATCACTATTATAGAATTAACAAACATTATAAATAGTTATTTAAATATTATAATAACAGGTAAAAAAATCTTAGCAATTAAATAAAAAAAATTATAAGACAAATTTATTAAAAAGAAATAATTTGCAATAGAATTTAATCTGTGAATAATAAAAGCATTATAATATAAAGACTGAGCAAGATAATAAAATAATATAAAGAAATCTTATTGAAAGAGTAATGAATAGGAATATTTTTGATATTTAGCAATTATAAGTTACTGTTTAAAATAAATAAGCAGAATATTAGATATATAATAAGAAAACAAAAACTATAATAGTAAATTACTAAAAAAATTTATCTTACAAATCTTATATCAACGAATGTCTATTATTTATAATATTATAAAGCAAAATAGAGAATTATTAGAATATAATAGAAATAGGTTTTATTAGCAATATAAAAAGTGAAAAGCTAAAGAAAAAAATTTTATTAAATTATTTTGGTGCTTTAGATTAAAATTATCTAATTGTAAATATGGTTAAAGTTAAATATTTATTAATATAAAATTAATGATTCCTGTTCTTACAAAATTTTCATCTTATATAAGGAACTACTTAATAAATATTTAGATAAAGTTATTCAATTAGAATATATCTTGAAAGGTATATAACAGTTCTTAAAAATGCATATATATTACAATATTTTAAAATATTTAATTAATAATCAATATATCAAAAGTATCTTTTTATATTAGAACTTTAAAATTATATTTTATATCATGCAGAAAATTATGTCAATATTGTCTAAACTTTTCTGAAATATCAATATTATCATTTTTCACTAAAACACAAAAATAATAATAAAGTAAATTATAATTATATAGTAATATAAATAAATTCAAATTACAGTGTATCTGATCTTTGTATTCTATTTACAATTGTCTTTCAAGCTCATTAAAATTAAACTTATCCTATTATCTATAGTTTTATCATTAGTAGTTTCATTATTAGAGATTATAATAATATTAATAGGTTCATTATTACTAGAATTATTTTTAAAATTATTTAAAAATTTCTAGCAATCACTATTGATAAAATCAAAAGTCAATAATAATTCTTCTTATCTTAAAAGATACAAATCTGAAATATGTGAATATGTGTATTATCATCATCATAATTAATCTTTTTTATAATTTAATTTTTATTAATTTCTTTTTTACCTTAAATTATTTCAAATTTATTTAGGCATAGCTGATATATTCTAGATAATATATTAAATAAGTATATTTAAAAATTAATTGTATATAAGCTCACAAATTAATATAAATCAATCCCATCAACTGATGATTCCATTGCTTGATCAGTAATTATATTAGAGTCAATAAAACAAAAATATATTCCTAATTGTTAACATTTAGCAATTAAATAAATTCACACTGATATTTACTTTATCTAGAATTTTGTGTAATCATAAAAGCCAATCAGCATCAACTCAATTATTGAATAAATGAAATTCAGAATATTTTTTATCATTTATAGTCTTACATTCATTTTGAATTAATGATTAAAGTTAATCAAACTTGTAGTATAGTTAAATTTTCAAGTAAAAAAAGCTAAATCTAATTATATTAACATAATAAATGTTATTATTTTATTATTATTTTAAATTTTTAGTTTTTTGCAATTTTTTATGCTTTTACTATGAATTATATATATTTAATATATTTTATCAATGACTTTATAAAAGAAGTTGCATTTAATTAATTTGCTATTATATAAATTTTAAAGAAATTATTATAAAAATTTTTTAAAATTTAATTTAAAATTGAATTAATATAAAAAACTTAATAAACTTAAAATATCTTCTAATAAAGTTGATAATATATATTATAGTAAATTATATTTTTCAAATAATTATTATATTACTAAAATTAGTATTTTATATTTTATTGAAAAATTAATACTTTTTTTAGATTGCAGGCAAATTTTCCTGCTAGACAATCTAAGGGATAATGGAATATTAATGTTAAATTATAAAATAAGAGTATATATCTTATTATAGGTTTGCTGAACCCTTAATTTATCTGTATGTATATACGTTAAAAAATAGGTTTTTTTTTGTCAAATGAGAACGAGAAACATATGGTGATATGAGAATTTTTGATCAATTTACAAGAAAAACGATTAATATACAAGAAATTTTTTTTTAAAAAAAAAATTTTCAGAAAAAAAAATTAATTTATTTTAGGGGAATTAAATATACAATTTTCACTATAACAAAAATTTAGTCAATCAATAAAATTTTTCTCTCTTTTTTATATTGACCTTTAAATTAAAAGAATGATTTATACCAAAGTACATTACTTTGGCAGGACTAAGTTTATCAACTAATTCAATATTATATTTTCTAAATAATAATATCAATAAACATTTTAATATAATCATGGCCATATTTTTTCCTGGACAATTTCTAATAATACCTTCACACCAAGGTATGAATATGTTGTTACCTAATTCTTTATTAAGGAATCGCTCCGGTATGAAATTTTCTGATTTATGCCAAGAATTTTCATCTTTATGAAGCTTTTCTTGATGTAACCATATCGGGGTATCCTTCTCTATCATATGTCCATTAAGTGATATTTTATTATGTGATTGAAGTGGTATTAATGGATTTAATGGGATGATTCTTTGAGTCTCTTTAATTACAGCTTCGAGATATTTGAATTTACTTAAATCTTCGAAAAGTATTGGTCGTAAGAAATCGGTACCCAATACATCAACAATTTCTTCGCGAAATTTTTGCAACACTTTAGGGTGTTTGCAAATATTATACACCGTAAAGCAAAATGTACTTGCAGTCTATAACCATAAAAAAAAAAAAAAAAAAACTCAATATACTGTACACATAAATATAAACGTTAATTCATGGATAAAAGAAAGTTACCGGATCGCGACCACCAATATCGATGTCCAATATAATGGCAAGAATTTCATTATCGGACATTGGCTTATTATTATTATCATTTTGATCCAATCCCTCATCAAATCCATTGGGATCACGTGGAGTATTTATGGTCAACAAAATATCCAGTAAATCTGATGAATCGATAGGTTCCTTTTCCTTTAATAAAGCGATCTCATTCCTCCTTTGTTTAATAATTTCTAATAAATTATAAAATAACCAATTATTATTTCTTTTAAACGTTTCTGATAAACCTTTGAACCCTGGTAAATTATTTCTAATTATTCGAGGAATTGAATTGGAATAAATTATTGAATTAAAATAATTTTCAATCGAATTAAAAAATTTCAATGAATTATTTATTTTCTCTTGTTTGACGTTATGATCGACGTTTGCATTGACCTTCATTAAACAATACGAGGAACTCTTCGTTGAGGTTGATAAGATTATATCAGTTAAAAAATATCTACTCCAAACCGATAAATCCAATGGGATCAAATCATCATTTATCTTCTGTTGTTGCCTTTGTTGTAATTGTTTATTCCAATTAAATTCCACGTCATTAAAAATATGTTGAATGGATTTCGAGAGTCCCCTTAAAAATCTCATGGAACAAACGGATTTCTCAAAAAATTTCCTATAATATTTCCATTTCTCATAATTATTATTAAATATAACTCCATAATTGATAATAATATTCATCGAATCTAACTTAATATCTTTATACTTTGTAAAATAATTTATTGAATTGTTTTCCTTACATAATTCTTGTATTAAATTTGGTCGTGATATGACAACATTCCTTTGATTCCCTATGAAAAATTCCCAAAAATCACCGTGCTTTCTCGTTTGTCCGTTAGCGAATTTATCAAATTTAATACCGATTTGATGTAAATTTCCTATGAATGGTAAAGGGATAGGACCTGGAAGGGAATACCTTTTTTTAATAATCAAATATCTAATATAATATTGTAAAGTGTAAGATATTAAAGAGAAGTATAAGAATTGCTTAAGGGTTTCCAAAGAAACTAAATTTATATTTGACGAAAAAAAATAATTTATAAAAAAAAACATTATCTATATTAAAAAGAAAAAAATTTAAACTTCTAAGATTTTATTTCAATAAGGTTTATTATTGTTCTTATTTTATATTTACTCTTTTGAGAAGCAAAATGGAAAATAAAAGTGAAACATACATGTTTCTTTTACTTTTTTAAACATAAGAAGAGTTTCAAGATACGCTTTATAATACTATCAATTTAAAATGGTTTTTTTTTAT
The DNA here is from genome assembly GCA_910591825.1 of Funneliformis caledonium. Lineage (NCBI taxonomy): Eukaryota > Fungi > Glomeromycota > Glomeromycetes > Glomerales > Glomeraceae > Funneliformis > Funneliformis caledonium. The sequence goes on from CAJVPQ010002483.1 coordinate 8,646, forward strand.
TGGTTTTATTATTAAATATCTGTTTTCAATAAAATAAATTACATGCATAATAATGCGTCTAATCTAACAGCAATTACAAATCTAGATCAGCCCAATCAGAATCAATGGACGTTCGTTACGTGGCGCAGTAGATTATCGATAAAATTTGATGGTTTTTTTTTTATTTAAAAAGGTATCTGTAAATAGTCACCATGAGTTATGGCGTGTCAAAGTCAAATAATATACGACAAATAGATTCATCCCAGAATACGTCCTCAGATTATTGGGTGATAATAATCAGAACAAAAATAACCCTAACCCTTTGTAAATCAGGGGAGATGCGTTACTACGCACCTGCGCTAAAATGATATATTCTTAAAAATATTTCGCATCTTTAGGCAGTAACTTTTTGCAACTTATCGTCATTCTTTCTTAACTTTTCTTCCGTCCTCTTTTCGTAATTTCTTATCCTTTTAGGATATTTAGATTTATGTTCTCGAGCTAACTGTCGTTCTTGAGATTGATTAAATGTCTTACTCATCTTTTTAACATCTGATTTTGTTATGCGATGTCGATTTCTTGAGAATTTCAATGATTGTAATGATTCATGAATTAACGCTTCACATCTTGTTTTCATTTCAAGTGCTTCTTCGATATTCAAGAATGTTTCGGGAAATCGATAACTGTAACCATAGATTGATAATAATGCAATTGTTAATAGACAATACACTCCTTACCTTCTTATACTTGCAAATCTTAAAAATATAATACCTTAGCCATAAATATAACATGATGACACGATGTTTCGATTCAATGTAAGATAAAGATTGTATGTCCCGTGGTACTTTGGCATCAAGATGCAAGATTGAACCAAGTGAGACGGGTATGTGGTCACTATGATATTTCGCGAGCTGTATATAGAAAAAAAAAGATATTTAACATTTATAATGTATACGAATCAAAAATAAATTAAATGTTTGAAGTAATACCTTTTTAATAACTAGCATGAGTTTTGGATCTGATGAATTTATAGGCGACGTTGCAAAAATGAAACGTTCTGGTATAGTCAAATCAACATGTTCAATCGACTTGGCGATTATCTAAAAGTATAGTTAATTATTAATTTCCGTTTTATTTACTTTCCGAAATTTTGATCAAAGATAAAGTTTACTTTTTGAGAATCGAAATTACACAAGAAGAATTGACCATCAACTCGAGCTAAATCTTCAAATTTTTCCTTTTTAATAATAATAATAATAATAATTAATAAATAATAATAGTGGAAATTTTATATATTTAAGAATCCTGAAAACAAACCAAGAGTTTTTCAAATTGTTCGATACCAGATAGTTGATGAGCAAATTGTTCAACCATCTCCATAGTAGGCTGTAATCCAGCAACCTATTCAAAAATAAATTAACATAATTTTTCTTTAAAATACATCATAATTCAAATTGAAATAATTACCTCTAATTCAATAGAAGGTGTTTGCATGGCTTTTTGTACATATCTCATGTCTTGGGGTTCCAATCTAATAAAAATTAGTGTTTAATGAGTATACATTAAGTCGTAGCAATGACTGTAATTGATTCTTACGCAGTAACTTCACCGATTGGATTATCAAAACCATATCGCCCAGCTCGTCCGGCGATTTGTTTAATTTGTGGAATCGAAATATATCTGATTTCCTTGCCATCAAATTTCTTTACAGTCTCAAAGATAATTCGACGGATATTACTTGGGAAAGAAAAAATTTAATAATAATTTCCAAACGATCTAAATCTAATAATCCCTTAAATCCAAATTTAAAATCTCACAGATTTAAGCCCATTCCAACCGCATCACTAGCAATCAAAACATCATATCCACTATTAGGATCATTGAACAGTTTAGCTTGCATGGCTCTAGTTTCTTAATAATCGCATTTTTTTTAAAAAAAATTAGTAATCAATCAAATAATCAAGTACTGAATTTACAAATATAATTTACCTGGAGGTAAAGCTCCGTAAACGACAGCACATCGAAGACCTGTAACTTGTTCAATTTCGTTTTTAAGACCAAAAATGGCCTTTCTAGAAAATGTCACCACACAATCTCCTTTTTGAATTTTCCCTAGATCGCCGTTAAGGCTTTCGTCGGCCACAACAAGTTTCGAAAGTCTACGATACTCTCTTACCTCAACATCTTCATTTAAACTAGCACATACTGATTTCACTAATTTGACAGCTGAAGCCTCTCCACATAAATGAATTTCTTTTGCTTGTAAACCTAATAATGCTTGAGTCCACGCCCAACCTCTTTGCTGATCAGAAATCATTTGAATCTCATCAATCACGGCTACATCTAATTGATTATTTAAATTGGCCATCTCTATAGTTGAAGAGGTTAACCGAACATCACATCCTTTTAATTCCCTCCTTTCCTCTCCCGTTACAAGGTTACATGGGATACTTTTGCTATTCATTCTATCAAAGATTTCATGAGCAAGTAATCTTAGGGGTCCACAATATATGCCCGATTCAGCCTTTTCTAAACATTTCAATGCGTTATAGGTTTTCCCTGAATTTGTAGGACCAACATGCATAATGATTTTACTATAATATAATGTGTATTTAAATAATAATTTTCAAAAAAAAAAAAAAAAAAAATCAAAGAATCATTTCATAACATTGTAAAAAAGCATACCGTTGCATAGTTCTTGCGGCCGGATGCCATTCTGCAGGAAAACTCAAATCACTTAATTGTTTCAATGAATGATATTTTTCTTTATCCTGCTCTTCCAAATATTCTGGTATATACTCTAAAAATACACTTGTTAAAGCTTTTTTAACACCCTCTTTCTATGACGGTAAAAAAAAGGTTTTAATAATTGAATTAAATAAAAAGTAACATTTAAATAAAATTTTTTACCCCATTAGCGTCATAAGCAGCACGTAAATCTTCAGTCTTACACCTTTGAAGTTTGTTATTCCAAACTTCGTCAGCAAATTGTTTGATTACTTTTTTAAACTTATGAGGTGGCAACCCCAACTCTAAAGATTTTTTCTTAATTTCATGTGAAGTTTTAAATCGAAGTAATAAATCAGACAATAAATCTTTATTCCAGTTTAGTTTAAGTCCTAACGCTTCTTCAAATAATAAACTTCCTTTTAATGACTGTCGTTCTCTAAGCTCTCTGTGTTCTCTCTGTTCCAAAAATGTATTGTGTATAACTTTGGATAAATTATTTATTATATTATGTTTCTGCGGTGCTAAAAGGTTAATTAGTGGTGAATTTGGAGAATAATTATTAGAAGATTTACTCGCATGACGCGATAATATTCTAGATGTCGAGAATGGAGATAAGTGATTATTTTGAAAAGAAAAAACGTCTGAAAATTTTGATTTCGATATTATTCGACATATATTGAATTGTGAGTTCAAACATTGTGAAGATATTAATTTAGAATAAATAACATTAGTTCGATGATTCGTTGTATAATTCAACTTCATTTTGATAATTTTTTATTAAAGAACGAAAAAAAAAAAAGATCTCGGAAATTTTTTATTTTTATTTTTAGTCGACATTACACAAACAGAAACGTGACAATACAGGATTTATAAATACATATATAAATAATAAATTAACATTTTCGTATCAAACCAAAGATGTATAAGGTTAATTGCTTAATTTATAAATCATATTCCTAGTATTAATAATAAAAAGGACACCATCATAATTAATTGATGCACTTATAACGTCATTTCTTATCCAAGTCCAAATCCCGCGATCATATTCCCATAATCTATTATCGTAGTCAATTCCAATTGCACGTTGTTCAGTTAGAGCTTTAATTTGTTTAAATGGAACTTCTGATCTAGGAATGCTATAAATTATAATGAAAAAATCATGAAAGTTTTAAAATGAAAGGACATAATTTAATTATGAATTTACAATAGATAACTTACTGTTTATGTTTATTTATGTATCGATAAGCATATTGATAACTACCTCTAATCCATAAAGAATCATCACGAAAGGCACAAGAAACTTGATAATAAGTATAATAGACATCAATTAAAATATATAAATAATCAATTAATCCATTTTCTGCCTTGCGCAAATGGTTGGTTTATGATTTTACTTACGAATTGTCCAATTGTATGTGTCAATATTTTCGGGATTAGAAGCATCATAAATGCCAGCAATTATATCGTTATTTCCATTCGTTGTCAATATTTTATTGTAATCACAGATCGAAATGGTTTGATGCGTGTGTTTTCCATCATCTATTCTATACCTATATAGAAGATAATTAAAGTTATAACTTCAAACATGATCATGATCATTTATTTGATACTTTACCACCAATTTGTATTTAAATTTCTAACAGCAATTTCATTATTACTAAAAACACAAACGACCGTTCCATCTTTACCGACAGCAAAATCTATAACATTTTCTTGCTTTTCTAGAAAACGATGTAAGATCGTACTCCAATGATATAGCTATTAATTAATCGTTAACGTACGTTAATTAATTAGGCGGCACAAATATTGGATAACCTGAAAAATATACATCACTTTATTTGTATCAGTTAAAATCCAAATGTCTTCTCCCTGACCGGCATCTATCTTTTTGATTGGAAAATCTGGAAATGGAATCAATTTTTCTTGATTCTTTTCCAAATTCAATTTATTAAAATCATTAGCAAACAGGTATATAATCAAGATAATAAGTGCAACGAAAGCTAAACGTAAAAGTTTGTCAATTGATAATTGATAGGATGCCATTTTTTGTTCGTTAATGAAATGAAAGATATAGAGAATAAGTTGAACTATCTTTTATAAATAGAGCATGATAAATAAAAAGAGTATATGAAAGATATAAATCATGTTTTTCGTTGATAATCTAGAAATGTCACGTGAAATCCAACGGAATTTGCTCTTCGAAATGTCATATTAACAATAAATTTTATTACTAATTTATATATACAGGCTCTAGGGATGGGCGTTAATTAACCTGGTTAATTAACCGTTAATTAACCGAGGGATAATTAACCATTTTGGTTAATTTTGAATTGACCAATCAAATCAAAGAAA
>CAJVPQ010002484.1:0-13705 GCA_910591825.1 Funneliformis caledonium
ACAATTACGGAACTTAATAAGGATGATATATTAAACACCCAAGGAGGATTGCAAAGATATCGAAAATTAACGAAACTTTATTGCAATGTAGCTCGAATGACTAGTTTACCAGCCTTACCAGACTCCTTGACGGAACTCAATTGCAGTAATAGCCAAATAAATAGCCTACCAACCTTACCTAACTCCTTAACGAAATTCAGTTGCGATGGTACCAAAATAACTAGCTTACCAACCTTACCAAACTCCTTAACAAAACTTTATTGTAATAATACTCCAATATCCTGTCTACCAACCTTACCAAACTCCTTAACGAAACTCGATTGTAATAATACTCCAATATCCTGCCTACCAACCTTACCAAATTCCTTAACAGAACTCTATTGTAATGAAACTCAAATAACCAATTTACCAACCTTACCAAACTCCTTAACAATACTCTATTGCTATAAAACTCAAATAACTAGTTTACCAGCCTTACCAAACTCCTTAACAAAACTCTATTGTAATGAAACCCAAATAACTAGTTTACCAACCCTACCAAACTCCTCAACAAAACTCTATTGTTATAAAACTTCAATAACTAGCTTACCAACCTTACCAAACTCCTTAACAGAATTCAGTTGTTATAGTACTCAAATAACTAGTTTACCAACTTTACCAAACACCTTAACAGAACTCTATTGTTCTAAAACTCAAATAACTAGTTTACCAACCTTATCAAACTTCTTAACAAAACTCTATTGTTATAAAACTTCAATAACTAGCTTACTAACCTTACCAAACTCCTTAACAATACTCTATTGCTATAAAACTCAAATAACTAGTTTACCAACCTTACCAAACTACTTAATGAAACTCAATTGCGGTGATACTAAAATAACTAGTTTACCAACCCTACCAAACTCCTTAACAAAACTCTATTGTTATAAAACTTCAATAACTAGCTTACCAACCTTACCAAATTCCTTAATAGAACTCTATTGTAATAAAACTCAAATAACTAATTTACCAACCTTACCAAGCTCCTTAACAATATTCTATTGTTATGAAACTCAAATAACTAGTTTACCAGTCTTACCAAACTCCTTAACAAAACTTTATTGTAATGAAACCCAAATAACTAGTTTACCAACCCTACCAAACTTCTTAACAAAACTCTATTGTTATAAAATTTCAATAACTAGCTTACCAACCTTACCAAACTCCTTAACAATACTCTATTGTAATGAAACTTTAATAACTAGTTTACCAAACTTACCAAACTCCTTAATAGAACTCTATTGTCATAAAACTCAAATAAACAGTTTACCAATCTTACCAAATTTCTTAACAATACTCAGTTGCAGTGATACACAAATAACTAGTTTACCAACCTTACTAAACACCTTAACAGAACTCTATTGTTATAAAACTCAAATAACTATTTTACCAGCCTTACCAAACTCATTAATTAAACTTTGGTGTTTTGATACACAAATAAATAGTTTACCAAATTTATCCAATTCCTTGACAGATATCAAACCTGAGTCTTTAAAAACTCAATACTTTAATAATTATTCTACAAAATCTACCTGAATATCTTTATTAATAACCTCTTAAACCTATTAAGCTTTATTAGTATATAGACATTTAGTAATGTTATTTTAATTTAAATTGATGTTTATATTCAATTTAAAGATTATTTTTTTTTTATTTATTATTTCTTAGCATTACATTTTAATATATCATTTCATATAAATTGTGGATTTTGATATTTATGATAGTTTTATCAATATAATTAAATAAGTATTTATCTTTTCTCTTATATGCATTTTTATATTTTTTAAAAAAATATAGTAATATTAAATATTTGGCCTAATGTTATCAATATAAAATTTTAATATGCTTAAAATATGATTATATTCAGGTTATCGATTATATGTATCTTGATAAACATTTTATAAAAAACATAAGGATAATTGTTTTTATAAAGCTAATTTAAGCATTTTATTTTTTAAGGTCAACTAATTCAAAAAAATAATTATCTATAATTATTATTATAATTTCAATTTTTCTTTTATTTTAACAAATTTATTTTACATTGCAGTTGAGTAAAAAATCAAAAAATTCTTATTTAAAATAAAAGATTTATTATAAAACCTTTTATATATAACAAAATCAATATTTATAGACATCTAATTAAAGGATTACATATCCTAGATTTTATAATCAAATTTTTTAATTTGTTATTTCTAAATTATTCATTGGTATTCAGTTTTTTTGTTTATGTATTTATAAACAATTTTAAATGCAAGAGAAGGTTTTTTATTGAATAAAATGGACTATATTTAGGATAAATAAAATATCCTTCTTTAACTCATTTTTTTTGCAAAGCATAATGAAGTAAAAAATCAGGTAAGTAATAATAATGACAAATATTTATTTAATATTATAAAATTAGTGTTGCCTTAACGTTATCATTTTACACTTTCGCTTAATCAATATTTTAAATTTTATAAATGCCAAGTATTAATTCTATTTAATAAAATTATGCAAATTACAAAACAATGATATAAAAATTGAATTATAAAATACTAATAAAATCAGAGGTGTTTGTTAAATAGCTTTGGTGAAAAGGAATTTTAGTGAAATTGTCAGTTAAAGTTAGTATTTTAAATAAGTTTAGTAAAAGGCTATCAGTTAATCTTTTTGCAATCCTTTTTTCATGCTAAATAAAAAATCTTTAATTTTTTTAGTAAGATAAACAATTTTTTTCATTTTTCAATAAAATTTTTTATTTCATTTTTAATAATAGGTATTCTTATTAGTATTCCGCACGGATTCAGATCAGATCTGTCAGATTCGGATCTAATTCAGATTCAGATCGGATCTGGATTTCAACAGATCTGTCGGATTCAGATCGGATTCGGATCCTGACAAATGAAAATCAGATCGGATCAGATTTGGATAAAATCTGATCTGATCTGATTTTGCAGAACACTAATTCTTATTATAATTTAGTATTTTTTACTAATAATAATTATGATATTTATCTCAATCTGAAAAGGTTTTGAGATTACAAGTAATTGATTAAAATAAAAGTTTACATTTTAATATGATAAAACATAGTAGAATGTTAGTAAATAAACTATTTTATACATGTGACAGATGTTCTTCAGCAAATACGAGAAAGTTAAAATGTATATATTGACAGACGTTTTATACAACATATCCGACTCTAATTCTATCCCAATTATAAAATTTATTAATTTGTTAAAAAAAAAGTTCCCGGATATAAAAAAAAATAAAATTAACAGAAAAATAAAAAAAAAAAAATAATACAAATTATTTTATAATTGCCGGTACACAAGTCAGAATAAGAACATACTTGGCATTTATATCTATAAGGGAACAAAGAGAAACGTAATTAAAATTTAATTAACAAGGTAAGGACAATTATTTTGTAATCTATAACTACGACTTTGTTGGTTTCTAGCATTGTTCCTTTTCATTCACCTTTGCCATAATAATCACAAGTAATACCGGCATGAACTCCATCTTGACAATGTTCTTCAGTTTGCATGTACTGAATTAGTGGTGGCAGTTCATCGAACTCTTAGCTTCCACTAGTTCTTGAAACATTCCACCGCGCATTCTAAGTACAAAGTGGATGGACTCTTTTTGGAAAGAATAGTCTGATAGGGTGAGATCTTCGGTCAACAGTTTTCCACAAAATTAAATCGTTGTTCGTCGATGGGAATGCCTGTTTCATATTCGACCAGTTCTTTAAGGGTATAGACGGTGTAATTTCCGGATACATGCAGGCATACTTGTTCTTTAGTTAACATTGCACAAAAATTTGGAAACCATGATTTCAAGAGATAAGGATTTACTTCTAAATACAAGATATAATGTAGACACCTCTTTAATAATGTAATAATTTAATGTATGCTTATCTAGAGATTGGAACCAGCCAAAAATTCTTTAACCGGTTAATAACCGGTTAAAATATTTGTTAACCGGTAAATTTATCTGTTAAAAAATCTTTAACCGTTTTAACCGGCTTCAACCTCTATGCTCATCTATACTTGTTGTTGATTATAAAAAAGGCGCGATTGACCCAGAGAAATTCATTCTATATCTTGAATCGATAATTAATCCAACAATGTAGCTCAAAAATATAAAAAATGTGTTGCCAAATTCTACATAAGAAATTTTGCATATCTTGCATAGAAAATCATATGTATACCGTCCTGCCCGTCAACATTTAAAGTTTTTTTTTGTTACGTAAAATTTTATTTTCACCTCCTTAGATTACGAAAAACTTTTTCATACAGAAGACTTAATTAATAATGTTATCTGTATAGTAATCTCGCATGGTTTTAAACATTAATAAAGGAGGTTGATTTTAAACAATATAAAAAATGAAAGCTACAAGATTAATTGTAATGTTTTAACGAAATGCTAGTATACTAAATAATTCAAAAGGGTTGTTTACTTAAATCTAATTGGATAGAAAGGCATTCATTAATTCTCATCCTTCAAAATTTGAAACACTTCATAATCGTTTATTGAAAAAAAGCCATCTCTTATGATACTCTTTCATAAATTACTTTCTTATAACAATTGCAATCATAACTTCCGTTTTTATATAAAAATTCAAACATAATATCATTTACCAAAAGATGGACCATAATTACTGTTGGTAAAATAATGCCCGCGCATGGTTACTCACGAGTCTTAAAATTGAATCCTTAAAATAATTCCTACACTGTATGATTATATCCTCTAATAATTTCTTCTGTGTGATATAGTTTAATGAATGTAACGGTATGATGTACATGTATATTATCACATAATTCATGATACATTGTAGGAGTAAACCCATCTCTGCTACCTCTTAATAATAATTTAAATATATATGGCAAATTTAATTCTCTTGCATAAGCAAATTTGCTATTTGTTTCTACCTTATCAATTCATCTTGAAGTTATGAAGACAATAACAATTATTCCACAACTTTCTACAGCTGGGTAATAAAATATCATCGTTTGGCACACATTCAGAATTAAATAAGAATGTAACGAATTTTCATTAATGTTTTCAAAAAGCTTTTATACGGATGAACTTTTTGACGAACTCGTCAGAGATAAACTAAAAAATAAATCTAACGAAGGGTAGGCAATGTTGTAAGGTATTTCCATCATTTTGAAATTCATCCGTCAAAGTCGAGAGATGTGAAATAAGCGTAGGATTTTTTTTAAGACTCCATTTTAATAAATGTTCCCAAATTTCATTTTCTTTCATTTGTAATTCATCTCTCTTGAAAGTGAAATGAATGAATTTTCAGGAAGCGATGTAAAATCAAGTGAATGAATTACCTTTTAACCATAAAAAATTTGACGCTTAACAAAGAATTAAATCTTTAATTATAAATTCATTGAAATTGTAATTTTTTGTGAGAAATAATTTTCGAACCCTAAATAAAAACGCTCGGGTGATCGGCAATGAAATAATTAATTGTACGACCAAAACGTTTTTTTTCCGTTCCGGTCTGTTCAATATTTATATATTATTTAAAGCTACGCTCGAATTTATTCATCTTGCGAAACATTTCGGAAGTGATTCCTACGTCACGGTAGTACCGATTCCATGATTATAAAAGTAAAAATGATAAAGTTTTTTTTTATTTAAAAAATTAAAAAGGGAATTACCATTCTCTTCATTATTATTTTGCGTTCTTAACAGGAAGGAAAATGCCAGATAAGCTTTTCGAAATTTAAATTTAAAATAAAAGGACTTACCACTGCATATTTCCTTCTAGGAGTTTTCGCGAGTTTCGCAATGAATGTGAAAAAAAAGTTTAACTTAATTTAATTTTTTTTATAACAAACAAAAAAATACTAAGCTTTGTACGCCGGAGCTTGAGTGAGCCAGGACGGCTTAAATTCAAATGAATAATATCTAAAAATTTCATTTAAATATTGAAGAAATTTTATAAGAATTAAAGGTAATTCTCGCTTAATAAAAAAAAATTATTAACAAGCTTTTCACTTCATAGAAAATTAAAGCATACAATTTATATTTAATGTTATAATGAAACATAATTTGCATAATACATTAGTCCTTTTACTAAGATCAATGCAAATCACATTTTAAATAGCCCACAAGTTCATCTATGTATAAAAAAAATAAAAAAAAATTCAAAAAATTATTCAGTACGTATAGAGATCATCTCGTCAAGCCATACCGATTTGGAATAAATCAAACCTCAAACCGGTATTATTAATTCCAAAAATATATAACTTCAAAATTTATAATTTTCCCACATTTTTCTTTAAAATAAAAATTCAATTGAAATGGATAAAGATGAATTTTTACCAAAGTTAACCCAAAACTTTCTAGAAATTTTAGATGACGATGAATATTATGATATTACTATTGAAATTGGTAATGACCCTCATGTGAAAATTTTTCGAGCTCATATGAACATTTTACATTATCGCTCCCCTTATTTTCGAAGAGTATTGTCAAATAATCAAAGGAAGAATGATAAAACTTTGATGCATGTTAAATTACCAAACCTTTCACCTGAAAATTTTCAAATTATTTTAAGGTAAATTGTAATAAAGTTATTATTTGATGTTACTACTTATTTAAAAATTTCACAAATTTAATTTTTCTATCTCTAGATACATTTACGGCGGAAGACTTTCTTTGAAAGGTTTTGATGCTTCGGAAATAGTTAAAACCTTGGTTATCGCCAATGAATTAGGTCTTCAGGAGTTAATCCCCTATAAACAATCTATTTTGATTGAAAATAAAGAAAATTGGTCGGATGAAAATTTACATCTGATATATCAAACAAGTTTAGAAAATGATTCTTACCTTGAACTTCGAGCAGTTTGCACAGAATTCATTTCAAATGAACCGGAGAAGTTCTTTGAATCACCATATTTTATTTTAGTTCCAAAAAAAGTTTTGATCTCATTAATTCAAAACGATAATCTCAATATGAGTGCAGCTAAAGTTTGGGAATATGCACTTAAGTGGGGTCTTGCTCAGAATCCAAATCTTTCCTCGGATCCTTCTAGTTATTCACAAGATGATTTTAATAGCTTAAAAGGCACTTTAAAAGAATGTATTCCTCTGATTAAATTCCATAGATTAACTTTTAGAGAATTTTTGAAAAACGTTTATCCATATAAGAAAATAATTCCCGAAGATTTATTTGATAACATGATTATATCTTTGTTAAGTAATGACAGTGAATCAAATATCGATGAATCAAATATCGAATCTAGAAATATTATTATCGATTCAAGTATTATTACGTTTCAACATGCAGAAATCATCACAAAATGGATTGAAAAATTAGAAATTACAGACGAGATTACTGCTTCATATGAATTCAAATTATTATCTCGTTTTCAAGATGGTGATACAATAAGATATTTACGTGAATTTCCGACTATAACGGTTATTAAAGTGAAAGGAACTAATGAAATTCTTGGAGGGTATAATAACCCAAACGCAAAAGGTACGATCGCAACAATCGTAGGCAATGCATTCTTTCAATCTAGAAAAACAAAAGATAGTTTTGTATTCTCATTTAAGGATAATGATATTAATAATCATATTTTAAGCCGTATAAAGAATGAAGAATTTTCTATATGTAATTGCCTTAGATTTGGTTACTCAGATCTTAAAATATTAAGCTCTTTTTATGGTAGATGTGAAATGTCTGATTATGAAAAACCGATCAGGGACACTGTAGATGGATTTGAAATAGAAATTTGTGAAATATTTTTAATCACAAAAATTAATGCGGAAGAATAATTTAAAAATAATCTTTATTATGGGAATTTCGCAAAAGTTTATTCCTATAGAAGGTTGATAAAATAAAAAAAAAATATGCGTCAAATAATCTCCGCTAATTCTTTATGTAATACAATTTTAATGTAATGCCAGAAATCAACCTTTGTGAGTCCGGAGCACAAAATTGCATTTTATTTCATTTAATATTTTTAGTTTATTCTATTGTAGAATGTTATAGTTTTATTAAGTGATAGTCGAGTCGGGTTTCTGTAAATATTTATGGGCTTGGGTACGATATGTTTCAAACTCGAGAGCACTACTTAATTGTAGCTTATTCAAAATAAAAACAATTTTATATACGGTATTATGTAATTGTTAAAATTTATTTGGAATAAATACCTTTTAAATATATTCAAAATATAAAACGGTAAAATGGAGGTGTTTGTTAAATAGCATTGGGGAAAAGGAATTTCAGTGAAGTTGTCGGCTAAAGTTAGTCTTTTAAACAGGTTCAGTGAAAGGCTGTCAGTTAATCTTTTTGTAACCCTTTTTTCGTGCTAAAAAAAAAATAAATTTTTAATTTTTTCGGTAAGATAAACAATTTTTATTATTTTCCAACAAAATTTTTTATTTCGTTTTTAATAATAATATTCTTATCATAATTTAATATTTTTTACTTATAATAATTATGACATTTATTAAGATCCAACTCAATCTGATAAGGTTTTGAGATTACAAGTGATTGATTAAAATAAAAGTTCACGTTTTAATATGATAAAACATAGTAGATGTTAGTAAATGAACTATTTTATACATGTTCTCTAGCAAATACGAGAAAGTTTAAAATGTTTATGTTGACAGATCATTGATTATCAATAAATCGGGTATCTATTAAATGAATCCGTCTAATTTTCCCACACTCTCTAATTTTAGAAGCTTTCAAAATGATAAATTGTGAAACATGTGAAAGTTTAAAGAAAAAAAATAACAATTGTAACGGAACTTCGCTTTTAAATGGTTTTTTGATGGGCTGCCGTGCACATAATAGGAAGAACCATCACAAACTTTATAAACATAAGTACTATTAAAAAAATGGTCCTCATTCGTTGAAAGGTCTCTGGAATACAAACACGCGACGGAAAATATTTATTACCAACTAATATATTGTGTAACAATACCCCGTAATCAAGTATTACTGATACTATAATTACTTGGGCACCGATTCTAATAAAATCGAATTAATCGAAAATCGAATCGAAATCGAATCTATTTTTGGACATCGCGCATTACAATATTAAAAAGTGTATCTATCCACTGTATATGGAGAGGAAGTTGAATTAGATTTTAGTTGCAAAATATATGAACGAATGTAAATTATTTGACAAATATTCATGTCCAATATTCAAATAAACAAAATATCAATAAATGGGAGGTTTGCTATTAAAATCGAGTTACGAACATAATAAATCATATGATCCGTAACGTGATTTTAATAGCTTGCCTCCCAAATATTAAACCATAATATTGTATAAATTGTATAGTATTATTAAAAAAAATAGATTTTCGCGATTAATAATTATTATTAAACTAGTAGTTTTTGCACTAGTTAACATGACGTGAAATAATTTTTTTTAACTTTTAGCATATCAAAATTTAAAATAAGTAATACAATTTATTGATGCTTTTTTATAAATAATCCAACCCTACTAATCTTAACACTAACTCATCGTTTTATAAAACATACCCGACTCTAATATCCCTAATACCAATTCTAACATTAACTCGTAACTGATGTAATTATATATTATTATTTAATTTCAATTTTTAATGATAAATTTAATTTATTTTAAATAATTTAAATTTTTTAATTTTTATTTTATTTATTAATTATTTTTATTTTTTAAATGTAATTTATTTAAAAAATTTGTTAAAAAAAAATTAACGGAAAAATAAAAAAAATAATGCAAATTATTTTATAATCGCGGGTACACAAGTCATAATCAGAATATATATCTATAGGAACAAAGAGAGGGTTACAACTCTTACGTCATTATAAATCTATTCTAGAGCTTGGTTGGTCATGAACTTGTTCGCAAGACTTTTGTCGTTTCTCGATAGCTCTGCGAAACCAGGCTTGAGTGTCTGTGGTCGGCTCTGAGGTATCCTTGGAAACAGAAAATCTTCGTCTCCTTCACTGTCAACAACAAAAGTGATTGGATCAATGCTTTCTCGATTCGTTGCGGTACAGATTTATATGCTGGAACACTTGTTTCGAAACTTCCCTCGACAACTACTGATGATTTGATCCTCAAATGGGAATCTTGGAACCTTCGTTAGATTTAAATTTGAGTATCATTCAGCAAATCTCGGGACACCTCCCATTGGTATTGGACTATAACTAAGTATTTCTTTGATCTTTTTATTTATAAAAGAGAATTTATTGTTCAGATATTTGAAAAGATTAAACACCCTCGTCGCAAAAGTGAGTTCGTCCATGCCAATAATTAATAAGAGCCGTATCAGCCGAAGGATAAATCAAGAATTCGAGTTGATGAACTTGTTCAAGAGAATTTTTGATTGCAGCATTATAGTTCTCCTTTCGTATGGTCTTCGATAATCCGGGATGGCGCTGTAATAAATGCGTCAAAATAATTAACGAGATAAGCCCGAGGTATGCAAAAATTGCAATATCCAGGAATGACCGCGAAAACCAACAACACTTTGAATTCCACAAGAGATACAAGGTCTGAAAAGGCACCAGATGTAATTATGTTGACTCTTTCAGCGTGATTGATAGCGTATTGAATAAATATTTTATGTGCATTATCGCATTAATTACGCAATTATAATGATTAGAATGGAGCCAAGAAAAGAATGACGAAAGCCGCTTTCCAATTGGAATCGCTTTAAGATATCCATAGTAATCATTACCGACGGGTAAATCATTAGGGTGTAAAATCTCCCAATCAAACTTATCAATGCACCATTCTTCTCGCAACTGCTGAAAAACGAACATACATTTTAACATGACCGCGAAGTTGCTGGGTTCATTGGATAATCTCCCTAGCCATATCTTATCAGCGGTCTCGATTAATCCATACCACGTATGATTAGCAAGCGGTGACTGATAGCGAATATGATAATTAATCAGTCTTTCAGTCCACCACCTTTCTGCTCATCTTTAAGTCAACGATGGCATTATAAATCCTGTCGCATCACGGTGTATTGGAGACATGCAAGTGAGAGGCGTTGAAATAGTATTGATGATTACGGAACTACGTCATGTTTTCGGCAATCCGACTTTTGACAGGATTTTGTATCTTTACAGATATAACTACTTATGTACGGAATATCTACCCTTCTGATTGACTTTCAAGAGGAGCTAGTATATATATGATACAAGTAATTGTGAGATCGCCTGGTGCACAACTTCCACATCCTATAATCCATACTTTCTGCCGTATCCTCATAAATAAGATGAACAAACGGGTTGTCAAGAGAACATTTCCGTTTCTGCTCACGATCATTTACCTTGCTCACAGCAAAAATGTCCTCGAATTCCTTGCGGATTATCGAATTCTTTTGACGCGGATCTATAAAAGGAAAGGCTAGATCTTCACACAACCTCTGCAAACGCTGCCAGTGCTCAAACTGGATATCAGATCTTTGGGGAATTTTCAGCCATATATTTGTTGCAACGAAATTCAGCAACAAACTCTGAAAAATTGCATGCATTCGTGAACTTTATTAAAATCTTCTTCTAAATAAGCGTTGTACATTATAACCGAAATTCTTCCATCAGGATCTTCCAACTCTCAGATCTCTTCAGCATCTTTGATAATTGTAATTCTATTTTATTGAGAGTCTCAATTGTGCAAATGAGATTGCGCAACACTGTGTTACTTAGACTAATGGTATCTTTTCAAAACATTTGCCCTGCATAAATGTAAAATGCACTGTTACGCTTAGATTACAACTTCATCCTTAAAGCCCGAACGAATGAACACTCGCCAGTGCAGATCTTCAGCAGCTTCGTGAAATTAACTATTTTCTCAGACCTTCAGAAACGCTTCTGGTGCATGGTCTTTTAGGATTTTGTATTGGAATAATGGAGAGGGCCTTCTCGCTCATCACCTTGTTGTTCTCCCAATTCTTTCAGTAGCGATTCAAGCAGAAAGACCAACCAAGCTAAAGGGCAGAAGGATAAAAATGTTCGATCGCAGCGGCTTGAACGATTGAACCTGTAATATTTATAAGTTAAAGCAAAAAAAAAACCAAACATTAAATTAATACCTCAAAATATAGAAAATGTAATCATTTGATCATCACAACTTGAAGCAAAAGTATAATAATAAAAAATTTTGGCAATGAATTTTCCTTTGATAACAAATTGAAAAATCGTTGCGTCATTAATAAAATAGATTAATAAAAACTCGAGAACGATTATTCGCGATTAATCAATTCTAAAATCTATTCTACACTTTTGAATCGATTCAATCACTACTTATATAATCATTAATTTACCCGGTGGTTGCTTCTCGTCTTCATGGTATCTTCATCTTTGATTCATCTTACCCAGATTTCTTTCAAAGCTGTTGTACTCCAGCTGCACATAGACAACGATTTTTAGTTTTATCATTTGTCACGATTCGTTTAAGGCGATTGCGTTGAGATATTGAATCAAAGGCAGACGTCCAGAATGATGCATCATCCAAAATCACATCTGAATAACGTAAAAAAAGATTAGCCAGAGAGAGAAAAAGTAAATTCAGAAAAAAAACAAAAGAATGATAATACAGAAAAGAGAATAAAAGTAATACATCATGATTCTGAAAGAATTGATCAAAAATGTTACCATTATGATACAAAATTTTAGCTCAAAGAAAAAGATTGATTTCATCCTCTGTCTCATAAATTTTCATCTGTGGTTAACATACAATCTTGTCATTACATATTGATTTCTATATACATGAAATTAAAAAGATTATTTCATTTGCTTTCACAGTATAACGTCGAATAAGTAAAGAGGGTTTTAGTTATTATTATTGAGCATTCCAGTAAGCATGGCATAAATTCTACAACCAATTCTTCATATCCAAAATAATCTATTAAAAAATTTTTTGGGGCAAATTTTGGCAAAAAATAAAACAAGTCTTTTATTTTCAACAAATATTGATAAGACCTTATTACATCGAAATTCGGAAGCTCTTACGTGAAGTCTAACAAATGCTGTTATCTGCACATTAGTTATATAACTAAGGAGTTTCTTTCGATCCAAGATGCAATAATAACCACCCAACAGTCGTAGAAAATCTATGGAATGTCGTCAAGAACGACTAATAAGAGAGACGACGATACAAAATTTTGTAGATTAAAAACATTTTATGGTTGACTCATCGGAAACCCATTGAAGTCGAAAGGTTTCGACTTTTGTCAAATTGGAATTTAGGTTTTGCCCCGCAACTTTAGTTGAACATATTTTTTTTTAAAAAAAAAATTATTTTTTGAATTTTTCGTTTTCCATACTTTTTGTTAAATGAAATGAACAAGAAAAATATACCAATGAGAATAAGAATGTAAAATGTATTGTGACATGACATGATAAACTTTAAAAAGACCGCGATAAAAATCACATGAACTTTGATATATTGAACTAAAAATATTTTCAAATCACATGATTAGATCCGCAAACACGTGATTTTTTCTATAAATTTAACAGCCCTAGCGTCGCCTAAAAAAAATGGTAGCCGGATTTATTTGCCGGGTCACATATACTTATTAGGGTGACATATAATTGTGACAATTAGCATTTTTCTCTCAATAATTTCTAAGTCCCCAGAATACTTAGTAAATTGAAGAACGGCTGGGATGTGACGCGATGTGACAAATTTGCTAACCCCTTAAACTA
>CAJVPQ010002485.1:0-13701 GCA_910591825.1 Funneliformis caledonium
TCTGGAAAATTTAAGGGGTAGTTATATAATAATTTTGGACGATCTTGGGCGGTCGGATACTTATGACCGCTACTGTATTATTTTTTTATTTTCTTATATTGGTAATTAATTTAATTACTAATTTTATTTAATTTAGCTTATTTATTTGTTTTAGACAGTTTTAGGTTGATTATTGGTGATTTTTTTTATTTTTTCTTAGATTAGATTAGTATATCCCTTTGGTTAAAATTATCAGATGAAATAGGATTTTTATTACTGCAGTATATATTTTTAACAAATTTTTTCATTATTTTAATTAGTAAATTAGTAATCAAAACTATTCAGTCCCAATTTTTTTTTAAAAATTATATATAAATAACTGTTATTTCTATCAATATTTATATTAATATCAATATAAATAAAAACAGCTTATAGTTCTTGTATGAAGTTAACTAAGTTTATACTTATTCCTTTCTTTTTGAAAATGGTTATAACTTTCACTATATAAAGTAAAATCACTTGACACCAACATCTATATGGCATAAATTGTATATAGTATTAATTATTCTATATTATATTAAAGTATAACATTTTATTGTAATTAAATAAGAATGTAAATATAAATACTCTTCCTAATTATGTTTTATTTTATATGATGCATTCGATCAAAATAACTAAAAAATATGAAATTTCTCAAATGTATTATTTATTACATCTATTACTATTACCATTATTAATGCAAATATTATTATTCTTATCATATGATTATTTGATTAAAATTTAATATACAAAGTATATTTTATAATTTATCTTTTACTTCAAATCGTAGTTTATTTTTACAAATATTAGATAATATGGGAGTGTTTCTAGGAAAATCAGGTTCCGAGAAATTTTTGACTATAATTAAGAGCTTAATACATTTTAATCTAATTACATCAAAAACTAAAATGCAATAAAAATCTCAATTTTGCTAAAAAATTCCCGGAATCTGATTTTCCTAGCAATCTACCCATATATTAAAAATAGTTATACTAAAAATGAAAGACTTTCTAAAAGGATTAGATAAAAATTTGATAATAGTAAATTTACTTATTTTTTATATATTTTTGAAGAACAAGAAGTATGTATATATTGGTCATTTTATAAATTATCTGATTATAAATACATTTTGATGAGTATAATGATTATCAAATATAAATAAACATTATGTGATAAAGCAAAAAAATATTTAAATAACTTTTTTATATATTTTATATATTTATTTTGTTTATTATAATAAAATTTTATATATTATAAATTGATTCTTCAAAATACTTTTTTGCTATTTTTGATACAGTTTGAATTAATACAACTAAATTAAATATATTGTGTCAAAATAATCTATAAGATCTCTATATCTTTTTAATTAAGATTTTAATACTAAAAAAGCTGTTTTAATAAAATTAAAACCTGGTAAATATGAAAATAAATAAAGCACTTTACCACTAATATCTTTTATTACTGTAATTAAATTTTTATTATAATATATATGTGTGTTATTTATAATTAATATACTATGTTTAATAAAATAAGAATTTATTTAGAATATCTAATTTAGATAAAATAACAAATAATATTATTAATAAAAAAAAATTTCAGAAAATAATAATAATAATATACATATAATTATTTATCAATTATGTTAAAACAAAAGTTCTAAATCTTTCTTTATCATAGCTTTCTTTCATAATATTAATAGCAATAAAAATAATACAGACAAAATAATATAGCACTTTTCTTTAACAAAAATAACATTTTTTTTTACTATAATATTGATAAGAGAGTAGTTATATAATTTGGTAAGTGTTTTCTCAACTTTAGCTATTTCATCAACAAAAATCAATTGTTCAGAAATATAATTCATTCCAATTAAAGATGGCGTTGCAACATTGTGACACTTATTTATCACCTGTTGCAACTTAAATTTTAATAATGTTGCAATTCATTGCAACATTGTGATACTTATTTGTCACCTGTTGCAACTAATTGAGGCGCCATCTTTAATTCCAATATATATAAATAAAATTTACATAATATTTCACTTCTTTCTATAGCAATTTTTGTATTTTTTTTTGTTATACTGTAAAATTAAAAGAAATATCATAAATTAGTATAGAAACTAATTTTCTTGTTCTTTATTTTATTTTATATAATTTATCAAGGTACTAATCTAATTTATTTTTAATTAAATATTTAATACCTATATGTTGTAAATTTGTTAAATAGTTATATAATAAAAATAAATAATTATCATATTAAAATAAAGCTCTTACCAACATATCATGTAATATAAATATTTTTCTTCTTTCTACTTTACAAGTAAATAGTATTAAGCCTAAATACTAACTTATTAGGATAACAAAGCTTATTTGCTAACAAGAAGTTTAAAATATTAAATTATAAAAGAAATAAACATAAATTTATTTAAGTTAAAAGATCAGGTCATCTTTATTGATAATTTATGTTTAAGAAAATAGATATTAATAAAGATATAATTTTTATGTTATTAAGATTATATTTTTATTAATTATACGATAGAACTTATCATTTTGTCAAGGTGATAATACAGGATATTTATATAAAATATAATTATAAGAAAGAGAAATTTAATAAAATAAAGAAAATAAATATAGCTATAATAATAAATATAATAAATATAATAATGATAAATAATAAATTAAATATAATGATAATAATCATAATAGCAGTGAAATCAGTGAAAATGATAATCATAGTTTTTATAGTAATCATTAGTGATATTAGTTGACGCAGTTATTTAGTGGTATATACAGATTATCATTAATAACAGAACTTTTATATATTCTTACTTTTTAAAAATCTTATAAACTTAATAGTATTTTTACTAATATATAATCTTTTAGCAATTTTTTCTATATAAAATCCACAACCTAACAGTAAATAATATGTTATCTTAAATTTTCATTTAGACTTTTCTATTTTGATTTAAATTTTACTTAGAAAAAATTAGTATATTATTTTAAAGAAATATTATCTTATGTTGGAAATACGTAAAAAATTTGAGAATTTATAAAAATTCAACTAATAGAAATACTTATTTTTGTAAATTTGAAGAAGAAAATTTATCTTATATTTATATTATTTATATTTTAGTAAATAAGAAACTTATATTCTGTAATTATAAAAGAAATTTACAGTACAATGTTTATTATATATTTAAAGAAAGTTTGCAAAAATTTATTAAATTTGCAAATTTTTATTTTTATATTATATGATTAAAATTGCATCTTATAAAAACAATAATAAAGTGATTAGTAATATTACAATACCAGATATATATAAATTAAATTTAAATCAAAATCATTAGCTATTTCAAAAAATCTTGATTATTTTTAATTAGAATAAAATTATAAAAAAGTAACTTTTATTCAATGTAAAAGATAAGTTTACAATGAAACAAATATTTTATAATATTTCGTTAATAATTAAAAATACTCATTTTACAAAATTGAAGCATTGTTTATATTCTGCATATGATTTATATATTTGTATATTGTATTTAAGAGTGATAATAATTGCTAACTGTTAGTGAAATTCATGATTTTAAAAAATTTAATTAATTAACCAATTGACAGAAATGAAATGAAATAAGAAAAAAATATAGATTCATATCTGTATTTATTTTTAACACATATTTAATTTATATCTTATTTTATAAAAAATAATGATAAAATAATTTAGATTGTTTCAGAAAAATTTTTGATGCAAAGTGTTATAACCTATAAACATAAATTACAAAACATTAATATCAAAATCAATTTTTCCAGTTAAATATTTTAAATGTATAAATTAATTATAAAATATAGTTAATATAAATATTTATATAATTATATTACCTTCATTGAATTCATTAATATTTAATATTCATATTAATATTTATTTTTAATTCTTTTGTCATATAATCTAATAATTACAGAATTGACTTTAATTATTATTAATATTCTAAGAGTACTTATATTTTTTTTATTATTAATTATATAGAAATTCCATATAATCCTAATATATTATGTAAAAAATAAATAATTTAAATAAATCAAGTAAATATTTACCATTATCAGATAATTTATTATCATCAATTAATTCATCTGTAATCTTTTTTTTATCTTTAATTTTTCCAAAAAAAATATAATTAATAAAATTTAAAAAGTTAAAAAATAATCATTATATAAATATATGCTATTAGAAGACATAATATTCTTTTGATAATCAACAAATAAATTTAAAAATTCTAACAAATTCATTAAATTTTTTAATTAAAAAAGTAAAAATTAAAAATTATTAATATAATTACTTAATTCTGTAATAGTTTGACTTGAGAATATTGCAGATCTGCTTAATAATCTACTTTTATATATTGCTCTTGAATGATTTGTAATTACAGGTCCAATATTTGATAATAAGATTTTTGTTGCATTTCCATTATATGAATTATTATCTTCAATATTATACATATCTTTAACTATTTCTTTTAAATAATTAGCTGTTAGTCTTTTGTTTGGGTCAGGATGCTAACATTTACTTATTAATTCAATATAATTCTTAAGTGAATTTGTAATAATAGGAGGACGTATATTATCACAAATTTTAATAATAAGTTCTATATCATGATCTTGATCCCAAAAAGGTCTTCTACCTGTCATTAATTCTCACATAATCATGCTAAGACTATAAATATCTGAGACCTTAGTATAATTTTTTCAATAAAAAATCTCTGAAGCAATATAAGGAATAATACCATAAATTTTATCATCATTATTGTCATTATCTACTAATTCATTCAATGATTTGCTAATTCCTAAATCACTTATTAGAACTTTACGATATCTATAACAAAGAATATTTCCACTATGAAAATCCCAATGAATAATCCCTTTATCATGAATATATTTAAGACCTTCAATAATTTTATATAATAAATCTAACTTTTCTACCCATTTAAGATCATAAAAATGTTCTGTTCAATAATGTCTTAAATCACCATTTTCACAATATTTCATGATTATCACATAATCTTTGGAAATAGGATCATGAGTGATTTCATAATATTTATTTATATAATCAGGCATAAGCAATCCATTATTAAGCTCTAGATATCTCCAAAGCTATATATTTTAATATAAAAATAAGTATATCACACACTATAATAAAGAATGTTATTAGTTAAATAAATACCTCATTTAATTCTTTAGTAGAAATATTTTTAGAATTAGTTAGTTATTTTGAAGCAACAGTTTTATAATCTTTCTGCATATTTCGCCATACAGCTTTATAAATTTGGCTAAATTCTCCCTCTGCTATAAATTTAATATTTTTGAATTGATCATAAGAAACAAAATCCATTTGACTAAATATATGAGAATTAATTCGTGAAGATTTAATAACTTCATCAATAGCTTTGTTTCCACTTTCTTTAGGTGGTGGGATATTTAATTTAGTGTTATGCTTTAGAAATATCAAGAAATTAGGCAAATTTGGTAAAATAGTTATTAGAGTATTAGAACAATTAAGTTCCATTATGAAGATTGGTAAATTTGGTAGGATAGTTAATGAAGTATTAGAGCAATCAAGTTTTGTCATAGAGTTAGGTAATTTTGGTAGGATAGATAATGAAGTATTAGAGCAATTAAGTATTTTTATGGAATTGGGTAAAGTTGGTAGAATAGTTATTGAAATATTAGAACAATTAAGTTCCCTTATGGAATTGGGTAAATTTGGTAAGCTATTTATTTTAGAGTTATAACACCTGAGATTTATTAAGGAGTTGGGTAAATTTGGTAGGATAGTTATTGGAGTACTAGAGTAATTAAGTATTTTTAAGGAATTAGGTAAAGTTGGTAGAATAGTTATTGGAGTATTATAGCAATTAAGTACCCTTAAGGAGTTAGGTAAATTTGGTAGAATAGTTATTGGAGTATTATAGCATTGAAGTTCCATTAAGGAATTCGGTAAATTTTGTAAGCTATTTATTTGAGTATTATAATACTTGAGTATAGTTAAGGAATCGGGTAAGGTCAGTAAGCAAGATATTTGAGTTTCATAGTAATAGAGTTTCGTTAAGGAGTTGGGTAAAATTGGTAAGCAATTTATGTGAGTTTCTCCGCAATAGAGTTCTGTTAAGGAGTTGGGTAAATTTGATAGGATAGTTAATGAAGTATTTGAACAATTAAGTTCTGTTATAGAGTTGGGTAAAGTTGGTAAGCTATTAATTTTTGTGTGACAACATCAGAGTTTAATTAAGGAGTTGGGTAAATTTGGTAGGATAGTTATTGAAGTATCAGAGCATTTGAGTATTTTTAAGGAGTTGGGTAAATTGGGTAAGCTATTTATTGGAGTATTATAACAATAAAGTTCCGTTATAAAGTTGGGTAAAGTTAGTAAGCTATTTATTTTAGTGTAATAACACCTGAATTTAATTAAGGAGTTGGGTAAATTTGGTAGGATAGTTATTGGAGTATTAGAGCAATCAATTCCGTTATAGAATTGGGTAAATTTAGTAGGATTGTTATTGGAGTATTAAAGCAATCTAGTTTCATTAGGGAGTTGGGTAAATTTGGTAGGATAGTTATTGGAGTATCAGAGCAATCAAGTTCCGTTAAGGATTTGGGTAAATTTGGTAAGCTGGTAATTTGAGTAAAATCACAAGTGAGGTTTGTTAATTTTCGATATTTTTGCAATCCACCTAAGACATTTAATATATCATGCTTATTAAGGTCTGTAATTTTTAAACTATCAATAGTATCATCGTAAATAATGACATTATTTGATTGATCATCAATCATTTGATAATCAATTATAATTACATTTAATTTATCAACTACTTTGTTCATGACTGGATGATTGTCTGGCTCATTATCTTAACACTCTAAAATCATATAAAAATTTATTGACCGACCGTAAACATAAAATTCATATTTCTTTATTAAATTTAAGAAAAATATTTACCAGTATAAATGTTTACATAATCTTCAGATGTATCAGAAACGATACTTTCTCTAAGTCCTTGTGAAATTTCTATAGCCAAACTTTCATTCACTTCATCTTTAACATAAAAAAGAGGACAACCACTTGATAGCTTCCACAAAAGCACATCAACACTGTAAACGTCACTCTTTTTGTTAAGTATATATTGTTGCGATGTTTTGTCAATTTCTCTTTCTATAATAAAATTTTTGGGGTCAATATAAGGAATAGCACTATATACTTTTGACTGGTTAGTTGCTGCTTCAATTCTTTTCGATAGTTCAAAGTCTGCTAATTTAATAACGCCA
The DNA here is from genome assembly GCA_910591825.1 of Funneliformis caledonium. NCBI lineage: Eukaryota > Fungi > Glomeromycota > Glomeromycetes > Glomerales > Glomeraceae > Funneliformis > Funneliformis caledonium. Next base: position 7,326 of record CAJVPQ010002485.1, read on the forward strand.
TGATGGATTAATATGCTGCCTGAATGCTATCAATATAAAAAAGTTATTATTATTTACCAAAAGAAATGTTCATAATAAATAAAATTATTCATAAGGTTACCAAATCATGATGTACAATTCCTTTGTCATGTAAACACAATACAGCACAAGCCAGCTGAAATGCTAAGTTATATTTATCTCCCCAAGAAAGCTTGTCAAAATTATTCTTCAAATAATTTTTAAGTGTACCGTTATCTGCATATTCCATTATTAACCAATAATTTTCTAATTTTATTTTTTATTTTTTATTTTTTTTTTAAAAAAAATAATAGATATTTGTGTTAAAAATACAATATAAAAGTAAATATAAAATTATAATTAACCTTAATGATTAAGATCTTATACCTTGGTATGATGATGTAATCCAAAAAAACGGATGATATTGCTATGACAATCAACTTTCTGTTAATGCTCAAGCTAAATTATTATTAGTAAATTTGTAGCTTGATATATAAATTATTTTATACCAAATAGACCTTACTAATTACCTCACGAACAAGTTCTTTTACAATGGCATTGTTAAAGTTTTGAAATGATTTTAACGTGAAAGGTTGTTTTGAATTTTTCCAATTTGCACGATAAACATTTCCAAAATTACTGGTACCTATCTTTTGAAAATTGCTAAAATGTTTATATTCATAGAATTTGATATATTTGCTTAATATATATTCTTCAATTGAATTAATCGACTCATTTGTATTATTGTCAATTTGCATTTTATTTTATTTTGTAGCACGAGAAGGTGATAAATTTTGGAGAAAAAGCAACCTTTGTAGATCATTAATATATTAATTCGATTTTCGTCAAGTAACACAACGCCAGGCAATAATATTGAACTAAAATAGCATTGTTTGCATAAAATACAATCAGCAGCTAATCGGTTGATATAGGTTATTGAAAAGCTGCAGCGGAAATGAAATTTTAATGGGATGATGACGTTATAGGCGTAGAATTTTTTTTTTTTAATTTATTTTGCTAGATTGACGAGATTTTTTTAAAAAAATTTATACAACCTACGAGGTGAAATTTTTTTAAAAAAAATATTTATTATGAAGCTGAAGAGTTTTTTATAATTTTTTTTTTAAAAAAATTATTAAAATAAAAATAAACTAATATGAATGTAAATTTAGAATTATCAGACGTTGAATATCAAAAGGAGTATACCTATAAATGATCTGTTATAACGAATACTTACAACAAGCATTTTCAATGAAAATTATTCAATATTCATATGGAGGTACTGGAACAACTCTCAAAGTGAAAAATTGTGATTTTTCTATAATACCAATGTCTTGTTATTTGTTGCAAACTATTTCTATTTGTAAGAGAGGGTTTAATTAAGAAATATCGAAGTAATTATGACGCTAGAATTATTAAATAAAAATTAATTGATCAGTGTTGTCTCAACGTCAGCACTCTATAATTTCGCAATTGTAATTTTATTAATTCAATAAATGCTAATTACTAAAAGTTAATTCATACTCATAAAAAATTAAAAATAAGAAAAATTGAGAAAACATAAATATAGCAGTTTTGTTCTTTCTTGAGAAATAAGTAAATTATATATCTTGATAAAAGTCCAAATAGAACCTTTTAAACCCCAATTGTAATTGCAATGATTGCGATATATAGATATATAGATGCCTTAAGATATAAATAATATATTATTTTTATCACTGATCTATTTAAAGAACATTGTAAACAATTTATAAGAATAATGAAATTAAAAGTTGCAAATCATGCTACGTCCCAGATCAGTATTGGACCATTTGAACAATTGGACATTTTCATATGTACAAATTCAATTGCATTAATTGGACATTGAAAACGCCTAACACTGCCCCAGATGATATCAAATTGCAGCGATTGTCATGAAAGTATTATTCATATCTTATTTATTTTATTATTGTTATACTTTATTTGTATTATTTATCATTAACAAAAAGCGTAGTATAGTACTAGCTAGCAATTTACTGTATATATATAGTTCTGTAAGTTGACTTTAAGTCGACAGAGTTCTTCTAAAGAAGTTTTTGGAAATAAGCCTTGAGACTAGACTAATATCTCTACAATTAATAAAGATACTATTTGCACTTTCTACATTCTTATTGTTTTCATACAAGTATCTGATCGTGATAACTAACTACATAAGTGAATCGTATTATAAATCATTTTGTTGATAGGATGCTGTGTCAGTTTCGTTTTCATCCATTTCAGGTTTTTTTTTAAAAGCAAAAAATAAATATTCAATTAGAATAAAATGTTAAATTTTTACTTTTTTGCTTCTTTTTTAACTCTTTTTAAATAGCAAAAAGCAAATAGAAAGGAATTCCTACCTTTATGATTACTTGTATAATTTTTTGTTTTGAAGTTGAGGGACGAAATTTAAAATAAAATTACTTAATAAATATAATCAAGTAGTAAAAAAAAAAATAAATAAAATAAACAGTTAAATATCATAAATGTTTTATTAATTAAAATAAATAGCTTATATATTTGAAGTTCAATTTCAGATATCTCAATTTCAGACGTCCTTGTATCTGAAATTCAGATTCTATATGAAATTGAATTTCAGATATCCCAATTTCAGACGGCTTTCGTGTCTGAAATTCAGATTCTGTCTAAAGCTTAATTTCAGATATCCCAATTTCAGATGATCTCATATCTGAAATTAGAATTTAACTGAAATTAAAATAGTTACACAGAAATGGATATGGAATTCAAATAAAAAAAGGATATCTGAAATTGGAATTCCAATTTCAGTTAATTGATCTTCGAATCTCAATTTCAGATATTCGAAGATCATCTGAATTCTAACGTCAGACGAAAATCAATTTCAGTTACAAGATGGATTTCAATTTTGTAAAAATGTTTATTTTAATAATGAGCAGATTATTTCCAAGACTTGTTGTAATAGCAAATTGTGAAAGTCAATAAAGGTAATTTAGTCATAATTAACACATTTTCCAACATTAACACAGACATCAATTCACTGCTTAGAATGAGCACGAGATGTTATACTTTAAAACTGTTCACATTCTTAATTCAAACAGGTTTTGTTCGAATTGGATGATATTGCAATATAATATTGTAAATGCGGAATATATCAATTTAGCCCAATTTATTAATGAACAATAAATGAGTATATACAAAACTACAAAAGAGCAATAATGTGAAAATTAAGAGTTATTCTTCAAAATCATCAAGAAAATAACGCAAATACGAGTAGATAAAAATAATGATACATAATTCATGTGAAATTATTAAAACAATTTTAAATTCTTTAAAATAAGAAGCTATAGTGATTAAAAATAAATAACAAAATTGATTGGTGATATTTATCACTTCCAACAACAAATTATTATATACACCTTAAAGTCTATTCTAGGATCAAATCAGGTTGGGTTTAAGGCATATTCGAATTTGAATCCATTAATAATTACAGAACCTGAATTCGACTCGACCCGATCATTTGCATGATTAGCTACTCTAATACTCAAATAAAGAATTTATATGATACTGAAATAATCACATTGGAATTAAGCATATAGCTATAGTCTAACTACCCTTCATACTGCTGAGGAAAAATCCTGAGTGGGCTAATAGGATATTTAGTCTATTATGCTCTCTCCCTCAGAATGGTATCACTGTCTGTGTTATTCATCATCTAAATAAATTTTAGTCATCAGTAGCTCAAAGCTTGATATATTACCTTTGGTAGAATTTTGAGAAGAGTAGTATAACGTGAGGAGCCTCATTCATATTGATTTTTCACAAATGTTACAGCCCGCTCAATAATACTTTTCAGCTCGTTTTGAGTTATCCAGAGATTTTCTTTGATTCTTTGGTAAATAACAGACCCAGCAGTAATATCCTCTTTATCAGCACTTGACAAGAAATTATAAATTTTAGTGTATAAATTAGTAGGTATAGCTAAAATAAAAGAATTTACAAGACGTAAAAATACTCAACTCAAATATACTGCCTAGTCATTTTAAATCTCCATTCATGTTCTTTCTAACTCGCATTCATGTTAGGGGAAGAGAAAGGCAAATATGCAAGGCAGTTTACACTGAAAGTTTGTGTTAGAGAATAAGGTCATGTAGAATGTGCATTGAAGATTTTAACAAATACAAAGGCGTTGAGAATAATGCATATACCTTTTTTCACCTGACCGCTTAATACTAAGACCTAATAATATTATATAAATATATTCAACTCAGAATATAATAGAAATAGCCTGTAACTTTATAGCAAATATACATATTAATATATGCTATGCTATTTCGCTAAATGTTATAAGGAAAAATTTAAAATATTTTGGAAGATTGATTTATGTGTGAAATTATTTTGTCACACAAGTATAATTTCACAAATGATTTGCAAAGTATCACTTATTATATCATATATACTTTAATAAGAATTGAAAATGTGCTAATCTATATTACACATATCTACATGCATTGGCCTTAAGGCACTTCGCATAACTGGACAATATATTATTTTATTAATGCAATATTCAGAATCTGAGTCAAGGTCTGATTTAGCAAATTCAGCACACTAATTCACTATTATTATCCAAATCTGATAAATCTACAGTAATCAAATTATACAGTAGATAAGAGCTTTTATTTTTAAATTATTCATCAGCGAGTCATATGTGACTAGCCCTTTACTCATACATTTCTTATACTCTAAAATTTTGATAAAATGTTTAGAGTTAAATTTCTTATTAACATGTCAATCCATTTTACCTCTCATATTGAACCTCTAATAATTATATAGCCTTGTTGATACAATAATTTCAAAAAGAGTATGAATGCTATATTTGTTAACCTTAAACATAACTGGATTTCTTTTTCTGATATTAACTCAAAATCATTCGATTTAAAAATCTAATATTCATGAGTAAAAATTCTTCTTAAAACTTCATATCATCAGGAGTATCATCATTTCTCATCACCTTCCAAACTTATTTTACCAAAGATTCAGCTTCTTCTTGTAATTCCTTTAAGCTTGCTGGATAACTGTTACATAGAAATTTTTAAAGCCATATTGATAGTAATATTTAGAAATCAAAAATCCCCAAAATCGCTTTATTAACCTTTTTAAACTCCTCAAAAAATAGATTAAAAGATCTAACCAAAATAGGCAGATTATATATAACATCTGCAGATCACAATTTTACTAAGCGATCATGTATACAGATTAATATAGCTATTCATTTTGCAAAAAAAAAATAAAATATATAATGAAATTGCATCTTTGGCTAAATATATTTGATATTAATGTTAATATTCAGTTGAAAGATATTGCGAAATATCTTAACAGCTAAGTCTATTTTCCTCTTACATTTTTTCACATAGAGTCAAAATATGCTTTAGCAAGATCGCTTAAACTAGTCCTGCTAGAAATTTCAGATGCATTTACACTACGTTATATTCATGCATCAGGATTTCGTAGCAATGGAGGAGAAGTTAATCCATTTAGTTTCAGATCTTTGGTTCAACATATGATAAGAAATCAGCAAAACTATTTTTTACCTAGCATTAAAAATATAAGCTGGCTTAAAATTTGAAGCACTTGGCATAATATTTTCTGCTATAGTTGCTTTAGCCTGCGTATAAGCTTTATAGAGAATTGTACAAGTATTTTAATCATATAATATTAATGCTAATTTATTCTTTTCTAAGTATGAGGTAGATTGGAAAAAAAGCTTTAGATGAAAATGATTAATTTTAGATCTTTTTGTAATATATATTGTTTATATTGCCAAATTTGAAGTTTCCTTTTATTAATAGATTAGAGAATTTCTTATATTCTTTTAAAATAGTATCTCTATTAATACAACTCTTAAGATAATTATCTCAATAGGGATTAGCTTGATAATCATTTTAGATATAAAAACTAAGGAGTCACATATATTATAATATATTTAATTTGTTAGAAAATCATGATTTCTACCACTAGTCTCATATAAGTTTTCATATATTGTAATATATTCATTCTTAAAAAGGATTCTTAGATTTTCTTCAAGTATTTTTCTAAATGGATTACAGATATGAGAGCACTACATTTCTGGTATTTTATAATCATATTATTCCCCTAAAAGACATAATACTTCTAATATTCTTCTATATTCTTCAAAGTTTACATCACTATAGCTTATAGAAATTAGCTTATATTAGACTCTATTATTTAAATCTATAATAGTAGTAATATTTTGGGCTTTTTGGCACAAAAAGCCCAAATGCGTCCAGAAGGTTTTCCTGGGTATCAAAAATTTAACACATAGCGTAAACCCATTGTTATTATACATGTGACTTTAAGGAAATCA
>CAJVPQ010002486.1:0-13700 GCA_910591825.1 Funneliformis caledonium
CACTACACTAACTTGCTATTGAGTTCGTCATTACGAGTTCGACTAACATATCTTAAATTCTAAGACGTGATAAATTGTCGAGTTGATTCAAGTATAACGGATACCTGTAGACTTAGCAAAAATCCTAAAATCAGAAACTCCAACATGTAGAATCAGCTGCTGCAGCTTTTCGACTTAGACATTAAGATAAATAAAAATGAACCCAGTGATAACATTTATGTAGATTTTATAAATTAATAATAATATTATTAAATTATTATTATAAAAGTCTATATTTAATAATATAAATGTAACACTTAAAAATTTTTCAACTCTTTAAAAAAATAAAATTTAAAAAAAATAAACTGCTTTCTTCATTTTTTAAGATAAACTCTATTAAATTACTGATTAATTTTTCAAAATAAGTTTTATATAAAAAATTATAAGTATTTAAAATTAAATAATTTTTATATGATCATTTTGAATTTAAAATATATATTATTAATTGAAATTTATGATAATTTGAGCTGATATTATAGTAATTAATTATAATATTAGCTTAAATTATTATAATTTTAAAATAATACATAAAAAAATGATTAATATTTTGTTTCATTAATCAATTATTAATCAAGTAATATAAAATCCACAAAAAATTTTGAAATATTATTAAGTTAAGATTTTAGTAATATATAAAGAATTTCAAATTTATAGTTTTATAAAAAATAATATTTTATATAAAAAAATATATATAATATTTATAATTTTATAATTAAAAAATTTGAATTTTTAATATTTAATTAGTTAAAACTATTTAAAACTAAATTATTATTAATTTGAAAATTAAATTAAAAGATTTATAAACTTTAAAACTATAATTTAGAACTTTATTAATTCTATTATAGTAAAAAAATCAGCCAATTTTCTGCATATTTTAAGTAGATAACAATATAAATATATAAATAACAATATAAATTAAATATTATAATTTAATTTAAACTATTTATAATTTATATAAATTATAAATTTTTTTAAAATTTGTTATATTAGTTTATATTTAAATTTATTATTAATATTTTTTTTATAAATAAATATAAATTAAATATTATTTTGAAATTATAATTTATTATAAATAATAATAAGTATTAAATAAGATATCTATAAGATAAAATAACATTATAATAATCAATTGTAATTTAAAGTATTTAAAACTTATTTAGACCATTAAAATAAAATTTTAATATAAAAAAAAGGTTATAAATAACAAAATTGATTTTTATTATAAAATTATTGTTTTATTGTTTTATTATACTATTTTAAGAACAAAAAAGAAATGAAATAAATCTAAATTGAAAATTTTAAAAAGAAATATATTTCTTTCTTTATAACAGAAAAGCAATACACTAACATATATAGGTATACATATTTGTTAATAGAGAATCTAGAATTGATATTGCTTAAAGTTTATACAAGTTAGCAAAAAAAAAATATAAATGATTAAATGTATTAGCCAATCAAATTGTAAGGAAATTGAAATAGAAGATTTATGGCCCGAAACATTGGATTAATCACATGCTTTATTACGATACACAGAACACGTAAGATTTTCGATTTCATATAAATACTATTGCTCCCGAAAAAATTGGTTTAAAAAAAAGTATTGGTCTTAGAAATAGTTCTGATCGAAAAATACTAAGCGAGAAATTTTTACGGCCGTTAAAATGAAGATTACGATTAAGACTTTGCAACAAAAACAATTTCAATTAGATATTGACACAAGCGAATCTGTAAGAAAAATGAATTTTAAAATTTTATAGTTGGCAAGTTTTATTGACATTTCATTTAATACATATTGTAGATCCTTCAGGTAAAGCAAAGAATTGAAGAAACTCAAGGACATGCTGTATCCTTTCAAAAGCTCATCTCAAAAGGTATGACCGTTAAGAGTAGTATATGTGTTTAATTTATCTTAATTTAACTACATAATTTTGTTGTTTAGGAAAAATTCTGAATGATGATAAGCAAGTATCTGAATATTCCATTTCAGAGAATGATTTTTTGGTATTAATGGTTTCTAAAGTATGTTAGAATTAATGGATTTTTATAATTCTAATTCGTGTTTTCAAATAAGTCACCGTAGCATTTTAACAGTATATGTATTTTTTACAGCCAAAGCAATCAACCGCACCTTCGAACAGTGCCGCAGCTTCCGAAGTTGCCTCGAAGACAAATACTGAGGCAACTGCTACAAGTTCCTCTGTTCCTGCAGCGATACCTGCACCTGTTGCTAGTGCTCCTTTGATAACTTCGAGTACCTCGACTACTACACAAGATACTATAACAACCACAAATGTACCACCTACCACACAACCTATACAACCTTCTTCGACATCATTATGGGATAACGCTAGTGCTTTAGGTATGAAATAATTATGAGCGAATTTGGTTTGATGATCTCTATATTTAACAATAAATTTTTTAGTTACTGGAACTGACTATGAAAATGCCGTTAACAATATTATGGAGATGGGTTTTGATCGGGATCAGGTTGCTAAAGCCATGCGTGCCAGTTTTAATAATCCGGATAGAGCTGTTGAATACCTTATGACCGTATGTGATAAAGTTTTTTGTTAGTATTGCAGTGATAAAATGAAAGTATTTTTAATTTATTTTATAATTTAGAGTATTCCTGATGAGACAACCGTTACAGAGCCAGCAGCAACTCAACCCACTCAGCAAGTACCTAATCCTGGGGTAACTCCAACTACAACAGGTAGATTTTAATTTATCTCAATTTTAAAACTATCAAAAAGTTCCATTTAACATATATTTCCCATATAGCACAACCACAAAATCTGTTTCGAGCCGCGGCAGCACTAGCTGCATCACAGCGACAGCAACAGCAGCAACAACAAGGAGGGAGTGCTGATGAATTAGCTGGCTTGAGAAGTCAACCACTATTTCAACAATTGCGACAGATTGTTCAACAAAATCCATCAATGTTGCAACCATTGCTCCAGCAACTCGGGCAATCAAATCCTCAATTCTTGCAGGTAAATTTAAAAGATTAATAAAGTTTTGTAAATTTAAATATCTGATACGCATAGAAAGCTAATCCAAATATTAACTACGAATGTTAGCTTATTAATTCCAATCCTGAATACTTCATGCGCCTTTTGCAAGAAGGAGAAGAAGCAGGTGAGGGAAACCTTCCACCTCCACAATATGTTTCGGTTACACAAGACGAAAAGGAGGCAATCGATAGGGTAAAAATTAAATATTTAATAAATGTGATAATATATATAGATTAATTGTAATAACTAGATTTATATATTATTTGTTCTGTAGCTGGAAGCCCTAGGATTTGAACGCGCTCTTGCTATCGAGGCTTTTCTTGCTTGTGATCGTAATGAAGAAATGGCAGCAAACTATCTTTTCGATCATATGAATGAAGAAGATTAAATGACACATTTATTTAACTTTTTATTTGTTCATGAAATTGTAACAACTGAATGTGGTAACGATGGTTTCATCAACTCAATTAATACCTTATTTTATTTGTTTTTGTTAGTTTTTTTAAATTTATTGAATACTTATAGGCGGGGACTAGGGATGAGTCTGTATATGAAAAATGGTTTTAGTTATTTTAATAATTGAGGGACAGTACATATCATTTCTTTAAATTTCATTTATTTTTATGATTTGGCAATGTTAGATTTAGCATAGTCATATCCTTAGTCGAAAATTTATATTTTAAATCAATATGCTAAATAAACCTTTTTTTTTGAAAGTTATATAAAAAAATTCAAGCTTTTCGGATATTATATTTTACCGATTTACGCCACCTCTTCAAATTTAAAACATCCGTTAAAATATCCGATGATTAATATAAATTGAGTATTAATTTGAAACGGTTTTCGACGTATTCAAAATTTTCAGTCCTTTCGAAAAAAGAAAGAAAGAAAAAACACTTTTATTATATTTTTGCCGGTTTGGAACTTGACGAACAGTTTGCTAGATTGACTATTATTGACAGAAAAACCGAAGCTTTTACTTCGGCCAGACTTTCTACAATTTCTGTCCATTTAATCACTCATTTTACCAGCTTCCTTCATTACGAACAAACAGAATAAAAGTACCAAAAGATTCAATAATGCAAGCAGCGAATTCTCGAAGAAGGAATATGCAACTGAGACTGCCAGCAAATTCACCAAGTCCATTTTCCAACTTTTCGAGATTTGTGTTAGTAATACCTTTCAAATAGTATTTTATAAAAAATTAGTACTGAGATTATTTTATGCTTATTATCGTTATTTAGCGACCCTTCCGGCAAGCTTAATTTTAGTGGCAAGGCTGTTTTACATGCTCAAGGAGTTGATTTCAGTAGTGGTATCAGTTATAAAATCAATAAAGAAGAGTTGGTGTTATTGGAAGAACTCGGAAAGGGTCAATATGGTACGGTACAAAAGGTATTCCACAAGCCCACCAATGTAACCATGGCAATGAAGGTTGGTTTATATTATTATTATTAATAATATTATTATTCGCTTTTCCAAAAAGAATTTCGAATAATTTTATTTTATTGTTTCTTTCTTTTAGGAAATTCGTCTCGAACTTGATGAAACTAAATTAAATCAAATTTTAATGGAGCTGAATATTCTCCATAAATCTCAAAGCACTTATATTGTTGACTTTTATGGCGCTTTCTTCATTGAATCTTGCGTTTATTATTGTATGGAATATATGGATGCAGGATCGTTGGATAAATTATATGGAGAAGGTGTTCCTGAAAACGTTCTCGCCAAAATCACAATTGCGGTATGTATATTTTAAATAGTTTATATTAAATTTTTTAATAAGCATTTATACAATATTTATTTTTTATACTGACTAGATGGTAAAAGGACTTAAATTTCTGAAAGATGAATTAAACATTATACATCGTGGTATTTATTTTATAGAAATATAATTCAATTAATTGTTCTATATATAGATATACCCGTTCATTATTTTTATTTTTAGATGTGAAACCTACAAACGTTCTTGTAAATAGAGAAGGAGAAGTTAAACTTTGTGATTTTGGAGTTTCCGGTCAACTGATACAATCACTTGCAAGGACCCATGTCGGATGTCAAAGTTATATGGCGGTATATAATTTAACCATCATAAATTAAAATAATAATAATATATATACGTATTTTTTCCTTTAATATTAATTATTAAATTTATACTTTACAGCCAGAAAGAATACAGACAGATACATATACAGTTCAATCAGACATTTGGTCACTTGGACTTTCCATGCTTGAACTTGGCACCGGTAAATATCCCTATCCCATTCCGGATAAAAAAATTGGCATGTTTGCCCAACTAAGTGCCATTGTTGACGGAGTTCCTCCTGTTTTGCCCGAAGGTAGATTTTCTGCAGAATGTCGCGATTTTGTAGCACAATGGTAAGGATTCACATGACGATTATCATTATTTTACAAATAATTTAATTGAACCCTTTTATTAATTAGCTTGAATAAAAATCCTCAAAATCGACCTACTTATGCTCAATTGCTGGTAAGGATTTTTAAAATGAAGATTTAATCTATTAAAATACGATTTATCAATTAATTTATTTTAGGAGCATCCATTTTTCGAGAAATATGAAAAGGCCGACGTTGATATGAAATCATGGGCCGAACAAGCGTATTCGTCACGAAAAGATCTGTTAAAACAAACATAGTTGTATTATATTGTAAACAAGTTATTCCTTAGGGGTTTGAAACCTGTTGCAGACATTTGATTACAAAAACTGGAATTTTTTGGTAACGAGAATAAAGATAGGAAATGCCAATTTGGTGGAGTCAAAAAGTTAATGTGATGGGTAATTAGTGAGAAATATCATATTTATTATTATTTTAACTTTTCAGGTTTGATATTTCTTGCTTCATTCCTTTTTGTATATTTCTTTAAATATTCTACTGGTAATCTCATAGGATCTGATATGAAAATTCTTTTCATGTATAATGATTTAAATTCCATCAAAACAATTATACCTTGACTTAATTTGTTTGTTATGATTATTAATGCTAGATATTTAATATAAATGAAACATTGTTTGTAGATTGAATATTTGCTTCAGTTAAATAAAGAAATTTACATTAGAAAAATTGAAAATACTAGTTAATAACAATTCTAAGCTAGCTATTATAATAAATTATTGTTTATTATATTTATGAAATCAGCACATTGTTAAACATGATTGTTAAAAATAAACAAGGTATTCGTATTTCTAAAAATTATGTTTTACTTTTTTTTTTTGTAATTGTTTAATATAAGTTATCAATGCTCTTTTTAATGTCAGTGATTAAGGAGAGCATACATCAATAGTAGTTAAGTAGTATATGAAAACGCTGCATAAAAATGGTCGTTAATTATTCCCATCAATCACAATGAAGAGATTTATTAAAATGTGATTTTGAACCTCCGAAAGGAAATATAAATTTGTTAAAAATATCAAAATCCACATTAAAATGATTTTTAATTATACTTTCCAATTTATTCCCGTCGATTAACGCCTACTTCCTAGTAAAAGTAAACTTATTCTCTTATGCTTCATTTGATTTCTTTCACACTAGCTCTTACCCAAAAATAAATTCTTACTTGCATGTGCGTCGTACCCATTGTTCAGGTAACTTACTATATATCAAAAGTTTGATTACCAATCCTAAGAAATCCCTTTTCATTAATATTGCTCCTTTTCTCCTTTGAAGTCGACTTTATCAAATATCTTCCTCTTTATTAAAATTTCGTGAAAACGCGTTAAAAAAGTTACTCAACTCTTGCCAACTTTTACGACGCATATAATCTTTTGTCTTTTATAGATCTTGAAAAAGTTCACCCTTAACAAAAATGTATCCTACCGACTCTCCTGAGAGAAGTAAAAAAATTTAAATAAATAAATTAGAGTGTTCTTTCACGGTAAAAATTTTCCTTCTTTTCGAATTAAATTTTGTCTTATTTTCAGGTGGACAAAATCACTTTACAAACGATACTGGAGACGAAAAGACTCATAATTCTAGTGCTCTTTCTTATAACGATAATGCAACTAATCCAACTGTATACTCAAATACGTTTATGACTTCTTTTAACGGCAATGAACGATTCTATTCAAGAGTTGTTGGTCAAGTCTACTCTAGAGAAATGGTAACAATTTATGGTAATCCTCCAGCAAATTTTTGGGTGAGTTGTGTCACCAATAACAAATCCTTGCAGAGGATTCCATTCTTGGTTCAATTCCTTGTGTTTTTAATACACAGTTAACTTGAGAGCTGTCAACGGTGGCATTTTTGACGTGTTTTACTATCAACATTTCCAAATTTGATGATCTGCATTACGGATCGACAAATTTTCTTTTTTATTTTTTTTTTTGTCAAATTAAAATTACTAATATTGTAAATTACTTTAATTTTTTTTATGAAAGAATCCAAGTCCAGTCGTTGGCAAGTGTTATTTTTGTAATTCTGCTATAAATCCGCAAGATATCGATACGATTACTTGCAACTCGGCAAATTGCAATATTTATTCCCATATTGGTAGGTTGTATACAGGACAACAAATATGCAGTATAACAATTAACTTTAAGGAATTCCTTATCGAGTTGACAATGCACTTAATAGTTGTAGTTTAGTGATTTGTTATTAAATAATCGTATTGTTTCCCGTTTAATGCTTTTCAGGGTGCTTAATGAAAAGTGGACTTCATGATTTCAATAAATCATGGCACTGTCCAAAATGTATGCCACCACGTGTAAGTCATAAACCCAGATCCTCATTTTGCTTGCTTTCTTCTCAACTCTTACTTTAAAACATTATAACCAATTATTTTATAGCCTCCCATAAGACAGATGGAATCATTAAAAGACGATAATATTGAAGCAAATCAACCTCCACCGGTAAATCCTTTGCATTTGCTATTGGAAGCATCGGACCAAATAGTAAATATCGAACTTTTTTATTTTTCTCCATTTTTTTTTTATTCAATAAAAATTTATTAATATTTTTTTTTTTTTGTAGCAATCAAGTTCTAGGACTCAAATTACCCATATAAACGACATCAATGAACCGTCTTTTACACCTTTAGTGAATTCATCTACGCAGCTTATTGAAAATAATGGTATTTCAACACGACCAAAACTTATGACTCCCGAAGAATTTATTTTTCAGCCTATTCATGGTGACTATTCGGATGTTAACAATACTAATAATGATGAAAATGAAAAAGCAGATATTGAAGAAATTTTACCCTCAAAATTTGAAATTCAATACGCTTTATACGAAGAAGGTTAATAAACCGGTTATTTTTATTTTTATATATATATATATATATATATATTAGATATTTATTTTTAATACCAACAACTTCATTATTTTATAGAGCGAAATAATACTATACGCAATCTTGAAAGAACACGTACACGACAAAATCAGGTTACCAATGCGCTTAAAGAATCAGTTGCTAGAATCTCACGGGAACACGATAAACAACTCGAAAGATACGAATCCTTAGAAAAAGATAACGAAAAACTTAATAATGCTTTATATAAATTAAAACTTGCGCTTATTCCATTGGCTCAAGAAAGGCACGTGTTACAAATCTTACGTAAACAGAATGAAGATTTGCATGAACAGGATATCGGTCAAGACAACGTTTTGCAATTATTCTTGAAGATCGGTACCACCTCAAAACCTTCTAATGCAATTGCTTCTACTTCAAATATACATAATTTACCTACAATTGGTTCTTCATTATATGAAAGATGCCAGAAATGTTCAAAGATTGGTGGACATTTAGTTTCTTGTGTGAATTGCCATATTATTCAACATATTGCTTGTTGTAGTAAAGGAGAGAAACCTTCCATGGAAACGATAGACATTCGATGGCAGTGTATTAATTGCAGAAATGCTAATCCAAAACGGAAAAATTATACGGATAACGCAGACATAAAAGTCGTCCCATCGAGTTTACTTGGTGGATATAAACGCATTAAAGTATGTAATCCAACTAAAGAAAACGGCACAAAATCAAGAAATAATTCACCTTTAGATAGTATTAGTACTCAAAATCTTGATAATGGTTGTGACGAAGGAGTTTTATCGCCACAACTTACTCCTCATAAAGCAGAAACAAATGAGGGAAATACAATAACCATGGAAGTAAAAATTAAGGATCAGCAAGAGTCTACCGATTTGACGCTCCCAAATACTCCCAAGTCGGAAGATAATGAAAGCGATGATAGCAGTTTTACTGGCAATGGTTCGGAAATGGAAATTGAAATTGAAATTGAAAATAATCAAGACAAATTAAAACTTGGGCATTTAGATCGAGCTCCCCCATCAGATAATGGCCCGGAAGCAACTAGACAACCAGCGCGTTTTGACGGGGATATGTGAGTTTTTTTTTTTTTAATTGATGCATATATAAAATTTTTATAATCAATCTCATTTGGATCAGGTATACTCCTCGGTGGGTACGTGGAGTTGGTAAGTCAAAGGAAGGACTTTGTCCTCATTGTGAGCCTGTACGATGGCTTAAAACTAAGATTTCAGCTTATTGGTAAGATATAATTTTCATGAATTATCATTTGTTATTTCAAGTTGATATGTATGTGATATATATATATTTTAGGTATCATCTCAATTATCAACATGGGATTTCTTCCATTACTGGAAGACCATTTACACAACCTACTTCAGAAAGAGTTAATAAAAAAACTGGTATGAAAGAAGCGCTTTGTCACAAGTGTAATAAATGGATTTTAAATCAATCACCACGTGACAAGGATGTTTTAGTCCCCGAGATTTATTGGTAAGTGGATTTTTACAGTAATATACCAATCTATATATAAAACAATTGGGATTTATTTTCGATATTTTATTATTTAAAATAAGGTATAAGCATGCGCAAAAGTGCCATCACACTGGTTCTTAAGGGAATTGTAAACGATGTTCAATTAAATGAGGAAAGATATTGAAAGTGAAATCTAAATTCAACTTTAGTTAAATACTATTCGGATATAATCTAGGGTTTTGTTTTTTCATGAATTTTAGGAATATTAATACATTCTAATTAGACTAGGAAAAAGTATTACAATTGTTGGCTAAAGTATCAAACTTTTGTATTTCTGAATAAATAAATATCTATTATTTGAACCACATTTCATTTTGGGACAACAAAATAGAACGATATCGATACTTCTAACTTTTTTGATTATTAATAAGCTCCGTATAATAAGGATAATTGGTGTTTTCATTTCCTTTCATAAATTCGATAGATACAAATGATGTAATTTCTAAAAAGAATTGTAAAACCAACTAGTCAGTATTCATTCCTTACTCTATTAAGATAGAGTTGTATAAATTGGTCTAATAAAATGTCGGAAATAGGATAGCAAAGCTCCCATATATGACCATATATTGGTCATGCTTGTTTTCTACACTTAAGTTTAACCTTTACTGTCGAAAAAAAAAGAGGGAGCTACTTCCCACCGACGAATAATTCCAATAATGAAATTACTATGGCTCGACCTCTGACAAACAGTTCGAGCTTGTCCGCTACCCAATGGATTCATTTTAGAGCGGGTGAAATTTTGATGTGTCGATATGACAATTGGATAATAGCTGTAAACTTCCCCAGGTTCACCATCAAAAAATCCTCTGACACGTGATTATATAAAATATTTTGTCATTTAGTAGCCCTGTTCCATTTTGATCTGATCCGATTGTCAAAAAATCCAAATAAACGGATCAACAGATCAAAAAATTTGATGATCCGAATGTTCATTTAAAAAAAACGCGTTCGTGTTCATTTAAAAAAAAAAAAATGATTTCACAAAATTTAAAAAATATTGAATCAAAATGTGATCCAAAAACTAAAACACGGATGAAACCTATTCCTATACTTCCAAAACCAATTACATTGGAAACTTCAAATATGTTTCCTCTCGAGTTTAAAGAGGTTTGTACTTATATTTTTTTTTCTAATATTAATTTATTCAATTTAATTATTAACATATTTATATAAAATATTCAGATGCAAATATTATAACTATACAAGCAGAATCACAAAAATTTGAAGATTTTTCTTTAGTAAGCTTTATCTAAAATAATTATCTAAAATTTTATTATATATATGATATTTATTTAATTTATTTTCTTACATATTCAGCCATCAGTTAAAACTAATAAACACAAAAAAAAGTTTTTAAAAAATGAAATAAATCCAAGTGAAGATAATACCAAATGGACAGATATAGAAATTAAAAATTTACTTGAATTTTGGGATGAAAATTTAGAAGATTGGAAACGCGGAAAAATAAAAAGATAGTAAATGACAAATATATTATCAGGTAGATCTTATAAGCAAATTAGAAATAAAGTGGAAAAATTACATGAAATGTACCTGCAAAAAAAAAGCTAATTCTACTAATAAAGGAAATATCAATTGGATTTGATTTTTACAAATAGAGGAAATTTTATCACAAAGTAAAGCTATTAATCCAGATTATATTACAAATTCTTCAACTATAGATTCTATTTCTGATAATAAAAATTTAATTAATAAAGAAAATGATAGAGTTGTTGAAATCAAGAAGAAAAAAAATAAAGTCAATAGAATTGGAGGTTTATCTGAAGTAGTTGGTGTAATAGGTGAGTCAAAGGATAGGTTTTATAAAAAAACTAGATTTAGAGGAATACAAAATTCAAAAAATTTTGAATTAGAAGAAAAATAATTAATTCAATAATATAAATTAGAAAAGAACAAGAAAAGTTACGTGCTAAAAATGAAAAAGTTAAATTAGAATTAGAAATATTAAAATTTCAAAGAATAAATAAATAAATAAATAAAATAAAAGCATTTGTTGAGATTATGCTTTTTAATAATTTTTTTGTCTAAATATTTAATGTATAATTATAAAATTTTTATAATCTCAGTTTTAAAGTGTTAGCTTTGTATATTTGTACAATCTGATATTATCTTTTGGAATGAAAGATGATTTATTTATCATTCAATTAGTATTGAACAATTTATCATCATCTTTTAGGATAAAAGATGATTTATTTATCGTTTAATTAGTATTAAACGATTAGTCATCATCTTTTGTAACTGAAAGATGATTTATTTCTTTATCATTCAATTCGTATCAAACGACCTGTCATCATCTTTCAGAACTAAAAAATAATTTATTTTTTATTATTCAATTCATATTGAATGATCCGTTATTATCTTTCAGACTAAAAGATGATTTATTTATTATTCAATTCTTATTGAATGATCTGTCATCATTTTTTAGAACTGAAAAATAATTTATTTATTTATTATTTGATTTGTATTGAATGATCTATTTTTATTTTTTAGACTAAAAAATGATTTATTTATTGTTCGATTAGTATCGAATGCTTCATCATCATCTTTTGTAACCAAAAGATAATTTTTTTATCATTTAATTTATATTGAATGATCTATTATCATCTTTTATAACCAAAAGATAATTTTTTTATCATTTGATTTATATTAAATGATTTATAATTATCTTTTATAACTGAAAGATGAAATTTTTATCATTTGATTTATATCAAATGATCTGTTATCATCTTTCATAACTGAAAGATGAATTTTATTGTTCAATTTATATCAAACATTGAATTTATCGTTAATTTTATCAAATAAAACATTTTTAATTTTTAAATTTATTTGTAAAGTTAATTTTTATTAATTATTTAGATAACAAATTAATTTAATATTACTTCTTTTTTAAATTCTCCTTTTAACTTTAAATTTTATCACTTTTATTTTTAAAATTATATTGATTATTATAATAATAATCATCATCTCAAACTTCTTAAATTTTATTATTGTAACAGGACTATTATAACTTAATGGATCTATATAATACATTGTAAATAATTATATAAGTAACATAGTTAACATGATCAACTTAATAGATGTATTTAATTTATATAATGTAAGAAAGTATAAATCAAAATGTTAAACATGTCAAATATATTCATATTTAATATATTTGATATGTTTAACATATCTAATATATTTGATATATTAAATATATCTAACATATATAATATATTAGATTTACATTAAAGTATATAAAGAGAACTAAATTCTTAATAAGAAAGTAACTATCAATTGCTAGATGTAATCTGATTAGTTTAACGATAATAATGTGTAACCTTATTTTTGTAAAGATAGCATAAGGCTATAGTTAGGCTATAGTTATACCTCAATATAACAAAGTTGCTAATCTAACTGATTAGGACTTCATTATAAGAATCTTTATTAATGCTATAACGAATTATTCAGTATGTATAACGAATAATTCATTATAGCATTAATGAATTATTTGTTATAGTAGATGATTACTAATTTCATTACACAAATATAATTTTACTATGATATAATTTTTCCAAAAATATTTTCATATAATTTTATAAATTCTAGTCATTTTATTTTAAATTGCAATCTGTTAATTGTTGTATGACAGTTTTATTAATTTACTTAAAATTTTTTTAAAAAAAATTTAAAAATGAAATTAAAAAACTAAAACGAAACTATAAAATAAAATTAAGTGAATGAGATGAGACTAAAGATGGCGTTGCAACATTGTGACACTTATTTGTCACCTGTTGCAACTTAAATTTTAATAATGTTACAATTTG
>CAJVPQ010002487.1:0-13698 GCA_910591825.1 Funneliformis caledonium
AATTTTTTAAAAATTTTAATTTTTCATAAAAGTAAATCAAAAGGGAATTTATAGTAAATAAGCAGGCAAATTTGCCTACGAATCTCTACAGTTTAAGGAATAAAGAATTTATTCAAAATAAAGAATTGAAAATTAATATAGATGAGGTTTTGGTAATATTAATTATAAAAAAATGGTTAGATAAGCCTAAAGAATTGTAAAATCTATCAAAATAGATGTTAGAATCTATGTAAATTACTAACGAGCAATTCTTGTCAAAATCTGTTTATATGATTTTTTACTTTGCTCATTAACTAATAAATAATTATAAATTTAAATTTTGAAAATCGCTAAAATATGATGCATATATAAAAAAAGGAAAATCAATAAATAAAGGATCATATATTTATAAAATGCTTGCATTATTATTAAATATAGTAATGAGCAATTTATCAGGAAACCTAATAGCATAGAATATATGGTAGACTTAGCTTAAAAATTTCATTATGTCATTATCATATCTTTTATTATAATTAATATGTTTTAAATTAAGGGTGAAGAAGGGAATTCAGCTAGTACTATAGATACCTGCCGATACCTCCTCAAAATAATTTCATCATACTGTTAACATGCAAACTTTTCAGGTTGCAATTGTTAGACGCAGTGTCAGAAGATTGACTTTTTATAGTTTACATATAAGGCTAACTAGTTTTACATTAAGTTCGAGTTATTTGAATATCAGTTTATCAAGTTGAGTCAAAGTTATTAGATATGAATGACTTTAAACATGAGTTAAGAGTTATTACAATAATTTGCAAAAAGTTTTATATAAGAAGTAAGAAATACTTTATTGAAATAGAAGAGGATTAATTATATAAGAAAAGAAGAAATAAATAAGAAACAGAAGTACACGAAGAGAAGAGTAGCATTACACTATCTTTTATAAAAGAAGATTTCTATATAACTATCGATCTGACTTTTCTAGCTTACAAAAGAGCTCATATTTATATCTATTTTACTACATATATTGACATATCTAATATATTAACTATGTTAACTATATCTACTATATTAACTATATTAAATATATCAAATATGTTAAACATATTTGATATATTTGACATTGTTAACATTTTGTACTTCATCACACATTTATAGATCTATGATTGTTAAGATCATCATCCGGTCACATTACTTCTTTCTTAAGATTTCTATTTCAACAGAAATTTTCAAGATTTAGTTAAGGAGATCCTGATATTTGTAGGATTTAAGTCGTCTAATTCAGATTAATATTAAAAATGAGTATTTAGAATCTGTTTACTTTCTAAATTTTCAAAAAGAAAATATATATGAGTTAAATATTGGTAGTAATATGCAGTAATCATTTAATTTTGAAAAGTCCTTTATGTAAGTGTTATATTATTATTATTTAATAATTTTCCTAAAAAGAAAGCATTTATTAAAATTTAAATACAGTTTTTCATACGTCATGCTCTCAAAAAGACGTGATAAATACGTTTAACTTTCTCAATATAAAGCATATCCTTAGTATAAGGTTTTAGTGGTTCAAAAGATAGGTTTTAAGTTGAAGTCCTTTATAATTCCTATAAAATAAGATCATTGATAGCAGCACCTATCATTTTTCTTACAAATTATGATTTATGTAGACTTCATATTTATAAGGTTAGGTATATTGATCTATAATGATAATCTGAGATTCCCAATTAGTTTTTTTAAGATAAGGTTTTAGTTGATCAGCATGTGTTAGAGTTTTCCTAATTTGTCTGTCTAATGTTCACAATTTATAAATACCAGGTCGTACAATACTATAAATATAAAACAGTCTATTAAACTTATTTCTAAATTTGTTCCCATGTACGTGTAATTGTGAAACATTAAATAAAAGTACTTTGTTTCTGATTTGATAATCTATACCCTTATGTGTTTAGTTGTAATATTCTTTTTATTTTTGTTATTATTGTAGAATATTCTGTTGTGCATCATGTCAACACTATTGTAATTGTGTAATTAAAAGACAATGATATTATTTTATTATTTGTAATAAATTTTGTGTTATAATAGGTTATGGTATTTGAAGATCTATCAGTAATATAGAATGTCATCCATATAGCAAATCAAAAGGTTCGTACTTAGTAGTTTCCTGTTATACTATGTGATATACAAATAAGGCTGAAAGGAGATAAACATCCTATTCTTCTTGATATTGCTCAGTATACTTAGCTAAAATAATGCATAAGGTCTGATTGAAATGTTCGGTCAATCCATTTATCTGTGGATGATATGGTGAAAACAGATGATATTTTATTCCAATTATGTGCAATAAAACTGTTATCAATTCATTTTGAAATGATGTAGCTTTATCAGTTAATATCTCCTTTGGAGTCCCATATCTATACACAAGTTCTTGAAAGATAAATTGTGCTGTAGTTTGTGTAGTAAAATCAGGTACAGCAACAGCTTTAGCTCACTTTATAAGATACTCTGTGACAACAATGATGTATCTGTTACCTTGCTTTATACATGGTAATAGTTTAACATAATCAATTCCAATTCAGTTGAATAGTTGTTTAATTGAAATTAGATGTAAAGGTTCTTGTCGTCAAGGTATTCCTTGTCATTGATATACGTCACACATTTTTACTCATTTCTTTACTGTATCATACATTTTTAGCCAATAATATTTGTATACTAGTTTGTTGAATGTTATATTACGTTTTAGATGTTCTTCTAGAGGTTCATTGTGAATATTGTATAAAAGAGATTCAACTTCAGTTGTTTTGATAATGAGAAAAGGATTTTGTGAATTTTAAGGGTTTTGTTGATAAAGAAAATTATTATAGATAATATTTAGCTTATTTTTGAATAGAAAGTTGTTGTGTAAGTGTAGAGAACTCAGAGTATTTCAATTGAGTTAAATATTGATAAAGATTTGATATAATTCTATATTCATTTTTGATTACTAAAGTCATCAATCACACTGCTAATGCTTTTGCTTTCACTCTAGGTTAATTATACTTTAGGGTTTGATTAAATATAAGGTAATCTAGAAAGAATATTAGCATTTTGATGTATTTTACCTTTATGATAGCGAATATTATAAGGAAATTCTATGATTTGTATAATCTATCTTATAAATTTTTGTGGTGAGTCAAGTTTGTTAAATAACCATTGCAAAACAGTATGATCAGTAATTAGGTTAAAAGATTGATGCAAAAGATAAGTTCTAAAATATTCTATAGCCTAAATAGTAGCGAAACATTCAAGTTTAGTAAACACATAGTTTCTTTCATCATTATTAAAGTTCTAAATGGTTCAGTTCAGTCAAGATTAAATGCCAATCTGTATTTGAACTGAAAATTTCAGTTTAGTTCAGTTCAGATTATTAATCTTAAAAATGCCAATCTGAATCTGAATCAAACTGCAGACTGGTAAAAATCTGAACTAAAACAGAATTTTCAGATTAATCTAAAATAAAGATGACACTGCAACTGGTTGCAACCGGTGACAAATAAGCATCACAGAGTTGCAATTAGTTGTAATATTAATAAAAATTGAGTTGCAACTAGTTGCAACCGGTGACAAATAAGCATCACATGGTTGCAACTAGTTGCAACGCCATCTTTAATCTAAAATTACAATTCAATTATATAAGGAATCTGCAATTTATATGCAAAACTCTAGAAGAATCGCAAAAAATTGCGAATTTCTTTTAGAGATTCGCAAAAATTTGCGAAATTCGATGAGTAATTGCAAAATTTTGTGATTCTCTAAGATATTGCATTTTTTTGCGAAATTCAAAGAGAAATCACAATTTTTTGTGATTCTTCAAGAATTTCGCGATATTTTTTGCGAAATATTAAGAGAAATCGCAAAATTGCGATTCTCTAAGAGTTTTAAAATTTTTTTGCAAAATTCAAAGAGAAATCGCAATTTTTTTGCGAATCTCTAAGAGTTTCACGATATTTTGCAAAATTCTAAGAGAAATCGCAAAAAAATTGTGATTCTCCAAGGTTTTCCATATAATTGAACTGAACTTTCAGGTTAATCTGAAATTATCAATTCAGTTCAGATTTTTTTCAGTTCAAATTAGAATTATAATTTAAAAAAAATCTGAACTGAACTGAAAATTTTCAGATCAATTTTTATACAATCTGAAACTGATCTGAACTGAACTGATCTGAAAAATCTTCAAATTAATCTGAACCGTTTAGAGCTTTAATCATTATTAAGAGTTTAACTAGCATATGGGAGTGTTTCTAGGAAAATCAGGTTCTGAGAAATTTTTGACTAAAATAAAGAGCTTAATACATTTTAATCTAATAACATCAAAAACTAAAATGCAATAAAAATCTCAATTTTGCTAAAAAATTTCCGGAACCTGATTTTCCTAGCAATCAACTCATATGTGACTACATATTCTTTTTGTTGATCATTTAGCTTAGTTAGAACAACACCTAAATCCATATATGATCCATCAGTAAATAACAGAAACTTCTTAGAGAAGTTAAGGTAGATAAAAATAGGAGCTGCAATAAGACACTTTTTTAAATATTCAAATGCTTGCTGTTGGATTTCAGTCTATTAATATAGTATTTCCTTTTTGAACAGAAGATGTAAAAGTGCAGCAATAGTTGAAAAGTTTTGAATAAATTAACGATAGTATAAAGCGAGTTCTAAGAATTCACGTAATTCAGTTATATTAAAGGTACTAGAAAATCCCTAATCTTTTTAATTTTTGAGGGATCTGGAGCAATTTCTTGTTCATTCATGATATGTCTCAGAAAAGTGAATTTGAGCTTTCCAAACTCATATTTATCTTGTCCTAATTTTAACCTAGCTTTTCTCAATTATTGAAAGATGTTTTTCAGGTGGATAAGATGTTCTTCGAAGGTTGTTGAAAAAATAATTATATCGTCTAAATAAATAGCTACATATTTTCTAATTTCTTCTCTAAAAACTTTATTCATAAGCCTTTGAAATGTTGCTGACGTATTAGTTAAGCTAATAGGTATTATGGTAAATTCGTAAAGTCTGTGACTGGTAATAAATGTAGTCTTTTGTTAATCCTCAGGTGTTATGGTAACTTGTTAGTATCCACTAGCTAAATCAAGTATTGTAAAGAATCTAGCTTTATTAAACATATCCAGAAGTTCATCAATACGTAAGAGAGGATAACAATCTCATCAAGTTATACTGTTAAACTTCTGATAGTCAACACAGAATTTTAACTTGCTATTTTTCTTTTTTATTAAAACTATAGGAGAAACCCAAGGGCTTTCTGATGGCTGGATTAGCTTGTTCTTTAACATCTTATTGATTTCTTTCTTAATAAAATCTTGTTCAAGAGAAGCAACTTGATATGCTCTCTGATGTATTAGCATATCTATTTCTAAAGGTATATGATGTGTTTCAATGGTATATCCTAGTTGAGACAAATAATCAGCAAATAAATCATCATTTTGTTGGAGAAAAACGGTTAACTGTTGTTGTTGTTTTCCTTCTAAGGATGTAGTTGCTTTAGGAATCTTTAGTTTCTTCTCAGAAATATTTGAGAGCAATTTAAGTGTTTTTATTCCTTTTGACATAGTTTACAAGTATCTGTCAGCTTGTCAAGTCGATTATAATACCAATATCAATTTCCTAGTCCTTGCCAATGATATTTCCATTTTTCATTAGTAGGGGGTTGAACATTAAACTTTTGCTTTAGATTTTCATAATATTATGGAGAATATCATTATCTTTATATTAGAATTTGGTCTAGTTTTGCTTTAGCAAGTATTAGTTGATTGATGTTGTTTCCTAAAACTGCGTAATATTATTATGAGATCAAGATTTCTTCTTTATATTCTTTATTCGCAAGATTTACTATAAGTGTTGGTTATTGAAATTGATCAAATACAGGTTTTTCCCAACAAGTTATTGAAACTTGATATACAGTTCCATTTCATTTAAAAATAAAAACACCCTTATTCCAATATAACTGTGCTTGATATTTAGTAAGCTAATCGTTACCAGTCACTATATAATAATCATTTGATTCAGTAATATCAACATTTATTAGGATTTTAACATCATCAATTTGAACTGGTATATTTTAAACTTATCCTAATGGTTGAGAATATCCGCCTTGAATATTTTTTATTATAATTTGAGAAGAACCTTCTATTTTTCATTCCAATTGTTGTAAAAATGATTTGGATATTACACTTCCTGCTGATTTTGAATCTAAAATTAAATATATTAGTTTTCCATCTATATGAAATACTATATATAGCTTCAATTGCTTTAGAGGATTTTGATTTCCTCTAGTGTACTCACTCTCAGGAAATACTATTAACAGTTTAAATAAGGATGTGGTGAATAACTAGAAGTAGAGGTCATATATGTAGGTTAAGGTAATAAAGTACTTATTGGTAGAATATATACAGTTTGATTACCTAGCATCATTGAATTATGATATGATAGTGCAGCACATTGGTCTCCATTTGTCTTAAATCTATTTTTAGTTGGATACAAATTTTCCCAATGTCTGTATTGTCTGTAATGTAAACAGGAAGTTTTTGATTAAGTAATGCAATTTTGTATAAAATATCCAAATTGTTTACAGTTATAACATTTATTATTACTATTCTGATTATTTTCTGTACTTGACAATCTTTAGAAAGATGTCCAGCTTTCCCACAATTAAACAGTTTCATCCACTATTTTCTGAAGTATTATTGTTGGATTAATTTCTCTAATTGTTATTTATTTGGTCATTAGTTAATTTAGGAGCCACAGTAGTATTAGATAACAAGTGCTTGAATTCCTTAATTAGCTTCTTATTATTCTCGTCAATAAGTTGTTACATATTGGCAGGTTATTCTTCTTCCTTAGGTCCTTCACTTTGGTTCAAGTAGGCTTTGCTTAAGAAATATCCTGATAAAGTAGTATTGTGAGAGAGTACTGCTTCAACTGAGTGAGCTCTATCGATTGCTTTCTCTAAATCATATGGAGTAGCAGCAGCAAGAGCAGTATGAAATTCAGGTCGTAAGCCTTGAAAAAATTGTTCAATTTTTTTATTTTCTGAGGTATTGTATTTTAGATCTAACTTAGATATAAAGATTCTACGTCTGCAGCATATTCTTCTACAGATTGTTCAGGTCTTTATTTACATCGTCAAAGTGCAAATCGCTATTGCATCTGTCTATGAGTAGTGTAGTAATGTTTAAGAAAGTGATAGACAAAGGATTGATATTTGTGTTATAAATCACTATCATTATCCCAATAATGCAAATACTTTTCAAATTTTGTTTATTAAACCAAGTGAGAGCCAATCCTTTCATAAAGGATGATACCAAAATCAAACTTTTTTATCCAAAATGCTATTAGCTTCGCAAGCATGATTATATTATTCTAACCAGTCACTAGGATCTTGATTGTCTCCTTTAAATATAATAAGGTTCACAAATCTAGCTTCTCTTAATCCTGAGAATTCTATTAATTGTAAGATGCTCTGTAATCCTTTTAGTATTTAAAAGAGTTAAGGTTCATCTGGTAATTCAGCATCATTAATAGTTTTAATCATTAGATCAGCTTCATCTCCACTTTTGAAAAGATCATTACTAGAATTTGAATTAGATGAAAGGGAGCTATCATAGTGAGAAGGTCAGCGTGATTATCTATAGTAACTTTCCTTGTGACTCTTTCTATAATTAGTTTCTATTTAGGTGGTGTTATCTATTTATTTATTTTTACTTTTTCCACTAGGAGATTTAACATCATAATTATCCTTATTTTCAGAGTCAGACATAGTGTACAGCCGTTTAAATCGCTTAGCAATTGCTGATTAAAGGAGTTAGTAAAGGCAATGATTAGTTTACTTTGTAATACTGGTATGGTCATCTACTTTTAGAACTAGTGCTCTAATTTTCTAGTCTTACGCTACTAAATTTATAACTACTTTCAAGTCTTGCACTGCTAGTATTACCTAAGCGAGAAAGACTACTATTCTTAAGGTTAGCTTTATATCCAGAATCTGAGTCAAGATTAGTAAGATCTAAAGTATTCTTGAAGTTTTGAGAACCCTTTCTTTCCTTTTCAGCAAAAGGTTGCTTAGAAATACTTGATTGAGTAGTAGTGATAGTTCTTGGGTTTGTCATTTTTACAGTCTGTTGATAATGATTTTTCTTTAAGTCTTCAATACAAGATCCAATAGATTGATCTAATGTAGTAGGGGGTAGTCGATTATAATTCAAAGAACACAAAGCTTGCTGAAAATACACTTGTTGAAGATTAATAGTTGACGCAGCAATAGCTTATTCGAATGCAGTTACACTTTTATCTGTATATTCTTGTATTTTAAGATTGTCAACAGCCCAGTTGAAGAAGGTTTGAAAGGCCTCCGAAAGTTCAGTAAGATCAGTGTTAAAATTACAAGTGAGACAAGAAGAATCGTCAGTGAGTGGTTTAGCTATTCTGATATTGCGATTGATTTTAATATACAGCTGGTAATAAATTTTCTAGTATTTTAGAAGATTATCAAATGTATAAAATATATTCATAAGAGTACAATAACAGCTATTTAAATTTTTCTAATGATACGTAAATAGGAGAAGAAGGTCCTGTCATTATCACCAAATATTAACGTGCAAACTTTTCAGGTTGCAATTGTTAGACACAGTGTTAGAGGTTGACTCTTTATAGTTTATGTATAAGGCTAACTAGTTTTATGCTAACTAGTTTTATGCTAAGTTTGAGTTATTTACTATTAGTTTATCAGGTTAAGTCAAAGTTATTAGATATAAATAACTTTAAACACAAGTTAAGAGTTATTATAGTAATTTGCAGAAAGTTTTATATAAGAAATAAGAAATACTTTATTAAAATAGAAGGGATTAATCATATAAGAAAAGAATAAGAAATAAATAAAAAACAGAAGTATACGAAGAGAAAAGTAGTATTACATTATCTTTTACAAAAGGAAGTTTCTATACAGCCATCAGTCTATCTTTTCTAGCTTACAAAAGAGCTTATATTTATATCTATTTTACTACATATATTGACATATCTAATATATTAACTATGTTAACTATATCTACTATATTAATAATATTAAATATATCTAATATTATGATTTTAATATAATTTCGTCTAAGTTTCAACTGTTATTAAAGAGTTTTATCTATTATCTCTAGCTAGTACCATATAAAAAGATTCTCGTAAAATTACCTGAAGAGCTAATTATATGATGGTAGCCTAATTCAGAAAAAATGTTGAACTTGAAATTGTTTTTCTTGAGACCGGTAGACCTAATTCCAGTTAAGATAAGCGGGTTTATAATTATAAAAAATTAATACATTTTTTCAAGGATTCTATCAATACTACGAGAAATATAAAAAACCTTAAAAAGATATTTAATTAATCATCAAATAGGCAGAATTTGATCATATTTACTATTAATATCGCAGATACAAATAAATTACTTTTATTTTTATATATTATAAATTATTTATATTCTACTCTATCTACTTCTAGGTAATGTTATAAAACTTTATGTTATATAGAAAGAATCAGGTATTTATAAGTACTGTTTAATAGAGAAAGTGATAATTTTATTGCATATAACTTCTTCAAGTGCTGTATATCTATTTATACATGCATTGATGATTCTGAGAATGGCTATCGCATGTACAATTTACAAAATATTATATAGTTTTAACTTTAGGGATAGTGAACATAATTCTAGTAAAATAGTAGTAACAGTTTCAATCCCAAAAAATTCATAGAATAGAAATTTCATATATGTAATTTTTATTAAGTTATATTATTAATAAAGTAAGTGCAGTATATAATAAAATTTTTTCTTGGCAAAAACTTTCTGATTTCGATTCAAGAAGTGAAATTATGTGAATTTTTTATTTTGAATATTAATATACTAATATTATATTACGCAAGCATATAATCTAAAATAGATGATCTTAGTAAAACTGATTCATTGAAACAATATATTAGCGAACTTAAGGTTAAGAATAATAAAATTAGGGCTGAGAATGATGAGTTTAAGACCAGAATTGCAAAATTGGAAGATAAGCAAACACAGAATGAATTAATAAAAAATTTGCTATTTGGATTTTATAGGGATCAGAACTGTTAAAATTTTTTGATGACCATTGATTACGTAATTAGAGTCTAACCAATCCCTTACCAGATATGATGCAATTAATAATATTAGTATGTAAATTTATCTTCTCTTGATCTATTAATCTGTGAGAGACAACTTATTTTAATAATATATCCAGATAGCCTAATCCTGATAGAATATTTTTTTTTAAATAAATATGAGAAAAATTTGTACATAAACTTTTTTTGCGCAAAATTATACCTAATAAAATATTCTATTCTAATTATAAATATATTATCAATAGACTTTCTAAAAGTTTTATCAAGAGAGCTTACCAGAAACTCTTATATCATTCTAAAGATTCTGTTTTATTAGAATCTATTTCTGAGAAGTCTGAATGAATTAAATCATATTTGAGACAAATATTAGAGATTTATGAAAATTCGTTAAATAGAAAATGCAAAATTATGACAAAAAAAAAAATATTGCATTCTTAAAGCTAATCAGAATGTAATGTATTCTCAGTAATATTGGCTATATATATTGCAGATATTAAACCTAAACTAATAATACTACTTGATCAGAGATGCTAAAGCATGATCATGAGAAAGAGAATAATCACTAGTTATAAATGAGCTTAAAGTATTGACCTAATACTTACTCAATTATAGAGGGTGGATAAAAGTTTCCGGACACTTTTATAAATGCGATTTAAAAAATTTTTGTCATATAATTGTGATACCATACTGCGGTCATATGACCGTCAATTGTTTATTTATATAATCAAAATAAAAAAATTCGTGTTGTTTTGTTATTTTAATTTATATCACTTAATCTCTACCAAATCGAAAATAATAGGACAAAATAAAGAATTAACCAAAGAACAATGCGGAGCTATATTTTACTGCCACCAATATGGTGACAGTTACCAGACTATTGCAAAGATCGTTAACTGCAGAAAATTAACTATTTGTAATACATTAAAAAAAGCTAAAACTACAGGAACAACTGAATCAATACCTCGCTTTGAACGACCATTCTTGATTACAATTCTTCAACGTAATCGCCTCAAACAAATTATTATAAATGATAAAACTAAAAATCATCGTCTTTGTACTGCTAGAGTACAGCAACTTTAGAAAAAAAAGTCTGGGCAAGATGTTTCAACCAAGACTATTAGATGAGTTCTCCATTCAACTGGATTAAGAAATTGTATTGTACGAAGAAAACCTTTAATTTTATCAGCGAACATAGAGGCACGTCTCGCATGATATTTAGAGCACCAAAGTTAAATAAAAGAGGATTAGTCAAAGGTCATGTGAAGTGATGAATCGACCTTCTCTCAATTTCAACAAAGTCACAATAGCAGAGTGTGGCGAGAACCAGCAGATGAATGGGCTTTATCCTGTATATCAGCCACAGTAAAATATAGCCCAAGCCGTATGTATTGGGGCTATTTTTTTCGAAAGGGAAAAGGGCCAATTGTTGCATTATCTGGAATAGCAAATAGTGAATCACATATCACCATTCTTTGTAAATATGTAATGCCAGCTATGAAACGAATATTTCCCAATAATGATAGCTAGTTCCAAGAAGATAATGCCTGTCCGCATAAATCAAAAGTTGCAATGAATTTTTAGACAGAAAATGGTTTTCTTACATTAACTTGGCCAGCCCAAACTCCTGACCTTAACCCAATTGAAAATTTATGGCTGAGATTAAAAAAAACATTTGTGCATATAAAAAACCACCATCAAATCTTGCTGATCTCGACCGATATGTTAAAAAGGCATGGTGAGAAATTCCAATGCATATTATTAAAATTTTAGTTGATAGCATGTCACAGCGGATTCAGGCTATGATTACAACAAAGGGAGGCTAAACTAAGTATTAAAAGCTTAATATGAATTGTATGCCTTAACCAGCTCTAAATAAAATAATATTAGAATTTTTACTATTAATGCTAAAGAATTATAAGTTTTATATTTGGTGAAAAAGTGTTCAGAAACTTTTGTCCACCTCTGTATAATAGACGAACTTTTAAAAAATTTATGCTAAAGATAGAAAAGAAATATAAAGAATAGGTTATTGCAAATAAAAATTTATAATGTAAAATTGAGGAACTGAAGATGCAAGTGTAAAAGGCAGAAAAGAAACTGACATTTATAAAATCTGATTTTATTCATTAGTTAGAACATTTTTTTCTTTGCGTTTTTGCCTTACTTTTATTTTCTTCTACAGGTTTAGTAGAGTATCAAAACTTAAGCAAATTGCAAGGGAGATCATCTTTCAACTTAGTGAGATTAAATACAATAAACTCACCTTTTTAAAGATAATTATTAATAACTATAGATGCATTTTTTATATCATTAGTATAGCGTCTAATGATTTTGAAAATATCTTCATGTAAGTTACTAGAGTAAAAAATTACTAAATGAGTGGAATTTTCACATATGAATATATTAATTTTATAATATTTATATGCTACATATATGCATGAAATATTTTGATGTTACCCATTCCCAAAAAATTGGCTGATTTTATTTGTATATATTTTGGGATTAGGTATATATCTTCAAAAATAATTACTGTATTTCGTTCTGGTGAAAATGCTTAACACTAGGAATTTTTTCTAATAATATATAGCTAAATCATATATTTTCATAGTAAAACACTTTTGGATCTTTTGAAATTATGCCATACATATATTTTACAAATGCCCACTTCAGCCTATTAGGATGGTAATCACAAACTATCAAATCATCACATACAATATATCTAGACCTACCTTTCTTATTTTTATATATACATTTAGCTTTATTACCAAAAAAGATTTACCAAAATATTAGTCTTACTTAATCTACTCTTCTGGTAACTAGTATTGATAAAGGACATGATGGACTTGTAAGGTAAAATTGAATTCAGGATGATTTATACTTTGTGATCTTATCTATATATATAAGGTAAAGTTTCATAGAAGGTAGTTCTGTCTTTTGGTTTTTCTCTATATTAGATCAGGAATCTATAACTCTGATTTCTATTTAAGGATATTTTATAATTTAGAAAATTTTTTTTTCATTGTAAGGTAAATTAAAAAAATATAAATAAGAGAATATGCATCATAGGATATATATAATTAGTAATACTATTACAAAGATAATTGTATACTGAAAAAATGAGAAATTAGATAATACTGTGGTTATTTTAAGGCTAGTGATTTTGTTACTTTTCTCTGGTCTTTTATCACCTCCAATCACTTTATTTTGCTTGGATTCAGATATTTTCAAAATCTACTCTAATAAAAGAATATTAGTTTCTTAAAAAAGGGAATCTTTCTTTATTACTGCCTTTTACGTTGAAATCTTACCCACATTAATTCATCCTTTTTTTAGTCAGTGTATCTTCTAATTACATTTTTACCAATTCTAAACTAATATTTTTATCAGATAAATTTATGTGTTTCAATTCAGATTTACACTTAAGAGAATTTATCTCTATCCTATAAAACATTTGCATACATTTTTTCATTATTATAAATAAGTTTTGTATACATTTTTTGAAATTCTGTAACACATTTCCTTATATTTTATAAGGAA
>CAJVPQ010002488.1:0-13697 GCA_910591825.1 Funneliformis caledonium
ATACTAGAATAGGTTCAATGACCCTTTTGATTTACTTCCTATCATTCAACATTTTGGTATCCTACCCGTAAATTTTGGTACCCCATACAAAATTTTGGTACCCTTCTTTGTTCGTAATACCAAAATTTAACCCTTTGATTACGACTAAGAATCAGTTTTAGATTTAATTCTAGGGATATCTCATAAATTAGTATGCATCTTAGGCTTGACAAGGTCGTAGCCTCGTATATTTCGTTACTTCATTCTTGCCAATCTCACGGTGTCTCAAACCCAAACAGAATGGTATATTTTTTTTGATATTAAAATTGAGCACCGGCGCTGTTTTTAAACCTGAATTCTATATTATGATTTCGTATTGTTAGAAGGACTTTAGGTTAATGATTGGGATCTTTCTGGATATCTTTTTCGAATTTTGACCCCAGGACTCTCAAATTTGCCCTACTTGATTATCAGTATTTAATTATACTTATTACTGTAATTTGTTGATTAAATTTTTTATTTAAAAAATATTTATTAGGGAATAAGTTATTTTTTATTGATTATTAGTATTTAATTATATTTGTTATTGTAATTTAAAGTCAACTAAATTTTTTATTTAAAAAAATAAATTAATAATATATTAGATAGTAAGTTATTTTTATTGATTATCAGTATTTATTTATACTTGTTACTATAATTTAAGATTGACTAAATTTTTTGTTTAAAAAAATAATTAATATTATAATAAATGATAAGTTATTTTTGTTGATTATTAATATTTAATTATACTTGTTATTATAATATTAATTAAATTTTTTTTTTAATTATTTATTAGATTGTAAGTTATTTTTATTTTTATTAAAAATATATATAATTAAAGCATATTTAAATTAATAATATAAAATATTATTTTCATATATTTAATAAATATATTTATTAGATAAGTCTTATATTATTATATTTTAAAATAATAATAAATTAATAATTAATAATATTAATATTATATTATTTAGAAAAAAAGTGATTTGCTCAAATTGTAATAAAAGTAATACTGGATATAAATAGTTTAATGAATGTTATTCAAATTTATTTCAACAAAGTTTTT
Source organism: Funneliformis caledonium (assembly GCA_910591825.1). Lineage (NCBI taxonomy): Eukaryota > Fungi > Glomeromycota > Glomeromycetes > Glomerales > Glomeraceae > Funneliformis > Funneliformis caledonium. Next base: position 1,085 of record CAJVPQ010002488.1, read on the forward strand.
TTAATTGGACTAGTAATAATAAATTTATTAATGAATTTAATCAAAATATTCAAAATAAATAGCAATTATTAGAATGGATTTCATATAATAAATTTGAAAATATTGAGTATCTTGATAAAAAAGAATTTAGTATTATATATAAAGCAATTTAGACTGATGGATTTATTGAATATTATTCATATGAAAATAATAATTGGATTAGAAGTGATAGTATTAATGTAATTCTTAAAGGTTTTGATAAATCATCAAATCTAAATGAGGAATTTTTAGATGAGATATAAATTAATAATTATATTTAATTTTAAATAATAAATTTTTAAATTAAGTAGTTTTTATTTTAGTGAAAACATCATTATGAATATTATAGTCAATTAAAAAACTATTCAGATGAAAAACTTATTCAATTATATGGATTTACTCAAGATTTAAATACTTTAAATTATATGGTAATAATGAAATATACAAAAAATAATTTGAGAAAAAATTTATTAAATATATTTAAGGATAAATAGATTATTAAATTATTATAATTAAAAAGTATTATTAGTGGACTTGAAAAAATATATCAAAAGAAGCTTATTCATTGTGATTTTCATTATAGCAATATATTAGAAATTGAAAAAGTTATTTTATCTATTAATGATTTAGGATTATGTAAACCTGTAAATTATTTTCAAACACCTAAAAAAAATGAGATTTATGATGTTTTACCATTTGTAACTCCTGAAGTTTTAAAAGGTCAATCTTATACTTTAGCTAATGATATATATAGTTTTTTTATGATTATGTGGAAATTTATATTAGAAGTTTTTCTATTTAATAATAAAGCTTATAATTTTCAACTTGCTTTAAATATTTGTAAAGGTAAACATTCTAAAATTAATGAAAATGTTCCTAAATGTTATATAACTTAATGAAAAAATATTGGGATATGGATTCATCAAAAAGGCCAATAGTATTAAGAATTAAAATGATTATTGAAATTTGGATTAAAATTATTAAAAGTAAAGATTTTAATTATAAATTAAAAGATGATATTATAGATTTTTATAAAGCAGATAAAGTATTAAACCAAAATCAAATTAATAATTTAAGTGTTATTAAAGATCATCCTCAAGTATTTCAAACAAGTCGTTTACTTAACTATACTGAAAGATTAAATTAAAAGTTTAGAAATTTGTTATAAATTTATAATATATATAATTTCAAAATTTCTTTAATTTAATATATACATTTTTAATTATATAGATGGTTTAAATATTACAAATAATGAAATAAGTAAGTAATTTATATATTAATTTATATATTAAATAGATAAAAAAGGAAAATGAAACTTATATATTTAATAATTTATACTTTATTTATTTTTATAATTAATATCTTATTAATATTATATTAATTATTTTCATTTATTTTATTATAACTTATATCATATTTAAATATTTATTTGTAACACTGTATATAGAATATTTATTATAAAAACTGTTTGTAATTACATAAATAAATTTTTATATATAAATTAAATTATAATAAAAAAATAAAATATAAATTACTAATAAATATTAAATTGCTTTTATATGAGTAATGAGATTAAAAAAATAAATTCCAATTTTATTTAATTAGTACAAAATAATATTAAATAATTTATATATTTATTAAATTTACTTTATATCAATAATGACAAAACTTAACTAAAGAAAAACACATATCACGTAATTCCGAAGCGATACAAGCTAATTCTTAATAACGATTAATTTTATAGATATATGTATAAATATCATTCTATCTCTGCTGCATAAGTGCAGGAACCCAAAAGTAAAAAAAAAAAGGAAATTCTGATAAAAATTAGGCGCCCGTATCAGTTTTTTCAATAACGAAAAAATATTTTTTTTGTAATATTGTTCGCGAATATACATATAAAATATAGACAATGACGTTAACGAATTTGCCGGCGGATTTATATCATATATTAAATTACCTGCTTATTCAAAATAAATTTTTTTAAAAATTGCTGCTGCGCCACGAATACAATCCGATTAATCGAAAGCAAAAATCGAATCCGAGAAGTGATAAACTAGTTATTTTAGAAAAAGGAAAAATATATAATCTCATGAAATAAATGACCGCACCCTTAATAATTGCTATAATAATTTAACATATTAGCGTCATAAAATTTATTAATGAAACTGGACAAATTTTTGCTTTTTCATAAAATGATCTGCAAAATGATCGGTCGTCCCATGACTTTTGAAATCAGTTGATATCATAAATAAATATGCATAAAGGGAAAATTCCGGAAAGGTGCATGTGATTAACTTCTCTCTCACAGAGTTTTATTTCGGAATTTTGTAAAGATTCGAAATTTTCATTTTGACGAAAATAATTTTTTCTAGCAGGCTTTGTGAATTGTAACACTATTACAGGCACAAGTAAATAGTTAAAGACCATTTTTAACGTTTTTAAAATGCGAATTTAACGGTAATTAATACATTAACCGGTTAAGGATTTTTGGACTGGTTCCAACTTTAACAGATATAGAAAAGGCATTGAATATTACCAAATTTAATTTGCTAGCTAAATTTAAAATAATTAATTTTTAATTTTATATTTTTATTTACAATCAAAAATTCTAATTGTCGAGTTGGTCTATCTATCTATTTATTAATATTTTAAAATTCTATGTTAAAAAATTTTCTGGATTCATAATTTAAGCAATTTTAAAGTTAGAGTTCATACCAGAGTTTAAGATGCTAATCTTTTTAAATTTACATATATAAATCTTAAGGCTTAACATATTGTTTTTTAAAATCTTAAATAGCTTAAAAAAATTCAAACATAATTCTGACATACTTAAAAGGATAAAAATGAAGAATAGAAAGAAAGGGATAAAAATTCTAATGAAGATAAATGAAGAGAAACGACCAATCAGAAATGTCAAAAACTTTGCCTCATGTGGTCTTTAAAGGAAAGAATATCCAAGAAAAAGTCTATAATATATTGAAACAAAGATTGCGTTAGAAAAGAAAATTGAAAATTGAAATATATGAAATTCGCTACTATCCTGCAACAGTTAGCAATTTTAATTCAAAAGGAAATATCAGTAGAAAAGTTGGTAAAGAAATGTAACGACAGGTAATAGAAAACAAGAAATATATAAAAAAGATATAAAACAGCATCAATAATGAAGTGAAAACAAATGTGAAGTAATGAAGGAAATGTTTAAAGTAAATATGAAAGGAAAATTGAGTACAATTTATATCAAAATTGTATATGAATCTAAGGTAGAAAGATATTTATAAAGAAAGTGTCGGTAGTCAAATTGTTTCGAAATAATGACAGGAAAATTGTTAACGGAAATAAGCGTTATGAAAGGAAATAATTAGATACAGTAAATCAAAACTTAAGAATGTATATATCGAAAATGACAGTAGCAAGGTGAGTGAGAAAAAAAATTGTCGTATATTTTTTATACTTTACTTAACAAAAGGAAGAAAGAAAAATGTATATCGGAGGAAGGACAAGATGATTAATTCTAAAAGAAACGATATTTTTATTGAAAACTACTACCGTTAAAGAGAATACTATGTGTTGGTTGTGGCGTAGTAATCTGATTCATTCTAAAAATAAAGTCCTCTCGGCTCAATCGCAAAGCATGATTTCGATTTATATTATTCACAGATTCTGCCAAAGTTGTGAATTGATCCCTTTGAAAAGCAGTTGAATTATTCCAGATATAATCCGTTGCCAGACTAATGATATGTCTGTTATACATGCGTAATCGATTAGCCTCTCGTTTTACGTTTCGTTTTAGCAAAGTTTGTCCGATTATATTTGGAATATTTCTAACACATCTCATCTGAGCCGCAAGAATCTGAGCGTTACTATTAAAAGGTAGGTAAATTCTATGATAATTTATACGTGATAAAAAATAATATAATATAGAATGTGTAGAAATATTACAATTTCTTCTAATTCTTAGAGAGGACATTTTGAAAGGAAAAATTTTTATGATCACTGTGATTTGAAACCGCCAGCAAATCGGTGGTGTATTTATGTTGAAATTTAATGATGGGAGTACCGTATAACTTATTATGAATGGAAAGTATACATTTGTAATACTTATTCATATATGGGATAGCGTGCTTGGATAATTACTAATCATATATAATTAATTGGCTATTCTTTGATCTGCTTTACATTGCCTTAATTCGACTTCGCCACCATAACTATAATGAGAACGTAATGAGGCCGCAGACCATATACAAATTATGACAATAAATTATATATTATCTTCCATTTTTGTGAAGAATGACCATCACGATCAAATGAGTACATGCTTTATAATTCATTGGATAAGCTGTTTGGGTAATGTTCCAAGCATTAAAAGAAGTTTCTATAATGATATCATATTATTATTAAGTTACTAACGTGTTTTGCTAACCTATAGGAAGAGGGTCGTGATAAAATTAATAATTGAAAGGTTTTCATATTAAAATGCTGAGTTGTTCTATAAAGAAATATTTTATTTATTTAATACAATATAGTAGAATCTACTTTGTTTATTAAGAAAATATGGTAATAACTCATTGCTTTGAATCCTCTCTCTATTTGGATAACAATCTTTTTTATAAGTTAAAGTACTGTGACGATTATTACTTAGAAGTCAACAGTTTCATTTATTAGTTTTTTCGGGAAAATCTTTTTTTTTCATGAAAATAAATTTCTAATGTTATCATTTGCCGAACACACTCGTCTTACCTTTCCTTTCTTTGTTTGTGAATATACATTTATTTTATGTAATTAAAGAGTTGTTTATTAATTGGATATTACACACCTTCATTTTCTACTCAAAAAATTAGGAAAGCGTTATTATTGTTGTCTTATCGATTAAAAGTTTGTTCGAACAAAAGAATATATTATTTTACTTTGAATTTATCAATATAGTAATCATCAAACTAAACAAATATGATAATAATACATTCATTTAATTAGTTGATGTCATTAACAAACAAAATCACTTGAAATCAGAATTTTTGTGTTGTATTGGAAAATAAGTTTGTTTAAATAACTGAAAGTCAGATTATTATATAAATTAAAACAAAAATAAGAATATTGAATTATAGGAGAATCTACTCCATATGGAATATACAATATTAAACTATGTGTCAAGCGATAAAGTAAATCATGATTTAGTACAATTTCTTTTTACTAGTTACAAGTTGAACGAAATTTTGAAAAAAAACTTCCTTGCCTTGCATTTAAAAAATAATTACAACTAAATTATTTTGACTGACAACGAGGGAGCTAACAAATGTACTCACTTTGTAACTTAAACGCTATAAAGTGTTTAATTCATCATCAATTGTCAAATTATCATTAAATGTGTATGTAACGATAACAATAGTTGTGTCTAAATAATAAACAATAAAATTGCTACGCCTCGTTTTTTTAAGCAATAAAGAAAATATTTTCTCTATTCTATCGAAATGTGGATTAATTATATACATTTTTTTTTTAACTACAGTATGAAAAAGATAATTATTCGAAATCTGTCAATACTTGGAATGAAATTAACGAGAATACATGGCTATGTAGAAATACGGTATATTAATAAATTTAATTGGAAATTTTTTACAAGTCAAAATGATTATATGGAAAGTTTAATGGTTGGTTTTATATTATTTACTTTTCATCCTATCATATCAAAATAAAAAGATATTTTAAGAACGTTGTTTAAGTGGCGCCGAAAAGCGCAAGTTCAAGAAACTTTCTTACAGCTTGTGTAATATTTCAAAGCTTTGAAAGAAGATTTTGTAAATATTATCATCCACTAGGATGTGGTGTTTCTCATAAACGATATTGAATGAGGAATGTAAAAAATTTCATATGATAAGCACATGGTAATGGAGAAGGTTCAAACTCAAACAAAAATCATGTATTTCTATGCCGAGTAAAATTCTTCAATCTTTTATAATATAATGTGTGTGTAATATTGAAATTATTTTTTAATTAATTGAACTTTAAATGTTAAATTAATCATTGAAGAACTTCTATGAAAGTAATATGGTAATAAAAATAAAGCTCTTTGAAGCGGTACCTTTATTTGGAAAACAAGCTTTTTGTACGAAAAAGGAAATATAATTGGTCATTCATTATCGACGAACATCTTATATTTGATGATAGATCTTATTAATTTCCATTATTCATTCCCAATGAGGATTTACCGAAGAAAAATTTTACATGTATTATTTTATTGTTTATTATAAAGGTTGGACAATTTATCTTTCACATTATTCAAAGAAAAAAATAAATAAAATAAACAATTTTGCCGTTTTTGTTTATCAAAAAAAGAAAAAAATGAATGAAACAATGAATATTTCATTGTTTTGTTAGTTATTTGAAATGGTCAATACATGTAAAAAAACATTGAACTTTTGATGAAAGAACTTCATGTATGATAATTAACGGAAATTTTTTTTTTGTATGACACATATTTTGTGTAATATATTTTTCTTTCAAGTTGTCGTTACATGTAACATAGGGTACTGCCAAAAAAAAAGTATTGTATTACCAGATCATTGCTGCGATCGCTAAATTAAAATTTGAAATGTAAGACATTTCCTATTGAAATTTATGCATATTTTATTCAATAACCTGAATTCTTGTTAATTAATTCCGTATTTCCGAAGAATTATCTTTTTTAAAAAAAATAAAAATTTTTCCATTTCGATAGAATATAAATATTTGTTTTCTTTACCGTTATCCAAAAAAAAAAATAAAATAAAAAAAAAACGAGGCAGGCATGCATTTTTAAAAGCCATCACATTTAATTTCTTTAGAATCGGCAGCTGCCGAATTGTAAATAAAGTACTTAGGAAGTTTTTCTTACATAAAATCATTTTTTTAATAAAATTAAATTAATAGCTTGATATAATTATCGCTGCATTCACATTGATTGGCCATAAATACTTGATTGTCAAATTTTTTTTTTTTTTTTTTGATCATTAAATGGAATAATTTAATAAGCGTCATTAACTTTAATACATCTCATACTCAGTAAATTTTTCATTAAACAAGATGCTTCGGTGACGCTTAATTATCGTACTTACGCTTCTCAGCAGGAATCTTCCTCGAATTAGCTAAAATTCAAGAATTAATGTCAATTTAGTTTTCAGTTGTATTTTAATTATGACATTATTACATTTAAATATCCAGACATCTTAAACTCTTCTTGGTAATGCGAAAGTCGATTAAATTTTATTGAAATTTAACAAGTGGATTAATTGCTAATTCAAAACAAATATGCGAAGAAAGATATTCCGTGATATCCACTGTCAAAGTTGATCTCATTGTGTGAAATTAGGTCCAGTCGCGATATGTTTAAATATCTGCGCCCCCAAAGTATTTTTTTTTCGTAGTGAAAATAAATTATTGATTGATTGTGTAACGATGACGTAAAGTATATTTTTTTTATTTTCATTTATTTTTTTTTTAGATAATTCAAATTCATAATACTGATTTGATTAAGATTTAATTATAAACTTCATTTAAAATGACGAAATGACTTTTCCATCAATTAAAAATTTTTGAAAATAGACGATTAGTTAATTACTTACTCATTATAGAAGTGATCCGCGCCGTTCGAACACCCGACGGTAAATTCATTTTTAGAAAGTTAACAAAGCGATGATCACAATAAGTACTTATTTAAACTTATTTTAAGGGGCTTGGTTTTATGAAGCGGTGATCCGCGCCATAGATTATTACCTCGATAAATAAATGAAATAATGGTTAAGGAGGTTTTTTTATTATTCAGAAATGATGTTTTGTAATACAAATACGAAACAAAGAAAATACCTGTGCGTGTGTTATTAGGCGTATATTGTGTCAGGTTAACCGACCGATCAACGAACCGGAAATGAAATTTCACACACGTAAGTCAATCTCATCTCTTTTTTTTTTTACAACATAATGAAATCATATGAAGAAGCAATGAAATATGGCTTGGCTAAATCTTAAGATTTAGTTACATCATATTAAACCCGATCATTTAACGTGGTTCAATAATCAAAAATAGATTGAATTTGATCACAAAGTGAGTCGAATTTTATTTTGTAATATAAATATGATTCGAGCATTTTTCACTTTTCAATTTTCCTTATTAATATTGGTACAAAATCATAAAAGGAATTGTTCAACAGCAACAACATGATATCTTTCAGGGGATTCCTTATAAAACTTGGAAGATTACTGTAAGTTGAATCATTGACGATATCTACTCCCTGGCGCTACATGATCCGGGCATATTCCATGCTGGCGTAATTAAAAGCTTATCATGTTACATTATTTTTTTTTAATACTAATAAATGCTAATTCACATGTTTATTCAGATTCTTTTTTTTTGACGCGAGTAAAGAATCATGCAATTTGTATCGAAATCATAAGAAATACTTTGTATTTAGAAAATGACATTATGTAATGTAAACGTAACATAATCTCAGCCATGCATAAGTTGCACAGAGTGAGTATTATAAAAACGACACGAAAATTCTTGAACCTTTTCAACACTACATTTCTTTTCTAAAAAATGAATAGCCAACAACTAAATTCTTTTTTAAGGCGAGCAAATTATGATAGAATTACTGTCCCCGATATGAATTATGTGCGGCGCCTTATTACTCAAGCGTTACCCGGCAGAATTCATCGTAGAATGACGGGTATAAAATTATTGAAAAGAAATGTGATCCTTGAAGCCAATAGATTACGGATTATTCAACGACATATAATTAATCTAGCGACGAACCATTTTTGGCAGATTTTGCCAATTTCTCAGCGAAATCAATTCACAACTTTAGCAAATCGTGTAAATAGCATGAATCCAAACTATACGTCTCGTAGGGATACACTTTATAGGATTTCTCAAATACCCGAACAACAGGAAACCAATAATGAATTTGAGGACATGTTTTTTCACGGATCAAGTTTTCCTTGATGAAAAATTTTCTTGTAAACCTCACTCAACTGTTCAGCATTTTCTGATTATTTATTACAACTACCCTTTGATTCCGTTTATTACATATCAAAAATGTCAATTTTAATTTTCACACAATTTAAATTCCCACGATATTTATTCCTATAAATTTTTTTCATTAGAATTAGACCATTCATATCATTATTCTCTAAACCATATCATTCCTTGATTCCTCTTATTTGAGAGATTTGACAAATGATTTCACAAATATTGTTATAAACTCAATTAGTTAACGTCTCGTCGACTATCTTTAACTACCAAATTAGAAAGTAAAGAACTTCATATTTTTATATATTCGATTCATTACAAATGAGAAAACTTTATAAACCCTTAAACCCCCATCAAGACTTCAAAGCCATAAATGCGTAACATAATTAGATTAAGATGGTGGCTGGCTGCCGAAATATTATTTACAAAATACAACTTTCTTTCACCTTACATATACTTATTCCCGGATATGAAGAGATAAAATGCAACACTTTACACCAATGACGCTTTATTTTTATTTTCATTTATTTTTTAAAAATTAGCAAAATTTGCTTTGATAATTAATAATATATGATTATAAGTCATAGAGATTTGAATTGAATTAAACAATGGCTAAAGACCTCATTTAAAGATTCAATTTTTTTTATATTGGCGAATATTTATACAAAATCCAAATGAAAAAAATAATTTAAATTAATAAAAGAAAGTATTTTGTAAACTAATATCTGAATGTAAAGAAAATATGTCGAAAATGGGGTATAATTAGATTGTAAAGGAAGCAACGGTAGAACTATGTAAGGGTGACAGTCATGTGAAATAATTAAAATTATAATGAATGCTTATGTTTTTAAAACACAAATCTTTAAGGGAGTCGGTGTATGAAGCGAGATATTTATAATGGAGAAATCCTATTGGCTTTGTTCACGTTGCTTATCATGCGACATATATTTTCGATTTATTATTATTTACTATTTACTAAAGTTGTGAATTGATTTCGTTGAGAAACTGTTAAAAACTTCCTCATATGGTTCGTTTTTAGATTAATTATTATGTCGATGATGCGTCATGATTTCTTTATTATCTCACGTCAACCTTAGGAGTTCCAATATCCCTTAAAGGATTTGTTAGTAATTTTGTAATTTTAAAAAAATATATAATAAACAAACTTTATCTGACGCGTTTGTCAGTTACACGTCATCTATGGTCGGCGCAGCTCTACATTTCACAACGTTGACAAATAAAAGGTTTCTTCTTTTATTTATGCATAAGCCACCACCATTTAATAATATTTTTTTTTTGGCATTTCCTAGCGACATTTTGATTATATTAAAGAATTTGATTTAGTTTGAATAAGGGAGTTTGCATAATTAAGTTGTAAATTTTAGTAGAGATTTAGATGTTTTCTCTTTTTGTTAGAACTAAATTTTGATAGACAACATAAATTCAAGATAGATTTTTGACGGATATGGCTTTAACATTACATTGGCGGCACTAACTTTGGTGACTTTGGCTTTGGTGGCGTTAGTGTGTTTGTGTGTTTGTGGCATTGATATGCGTTTTATACATTAATCATATCATAGCATATGACAACGACTAAGTAATATTTCATTCGTTTGACGTTTATGGTAAATTTTTAATTTACTATTTAAGATTAATCAACCAAAACCTTTTAATATCCTTGTGATTTTCGTATTGAATTACCAAAATTATCTTTGATTTACTAATAATTAAGTAATAATAAATGACTTTGCCGCATTTGAATATTTGCCAAGCATTAACGAAAATTCTTTAAGGAAAAATTCCTAAATGCGTAGTTCATTGAACCTTCAATTCACGGACCATACATTCTCTTTGGAATTTTTACCTATTAAAGAATTATCCGTCATATAAAATCTTCTTTTTTTTTTACAGTAAATAAGAAAATATCATACTAATTATAAATTAATTTGGAATAGAACAAACCACAATGCATAACTGACAATTTTCGATCGATCGATTGTTGAATAAAAAACAGTTATCTTAATTATCACTTCCATTTACAGCGGTTTCACATATGAGTGGAAAAGCTTATTATTCGCTCAAAAAAAAAAATAAATTATTTCCCTTAAATGATGTTGGCTAATTCGCTTGAACTTTTATTAAATTATGAATAATATTTCTATAATAAATTTCATGATATTTTAAGTAAGGACAGCAAAATTTCTGACCTAAACTGGTTAAATAACCGGTTAAAATTGAACATCATCTTACGTGATAAAAAGATTTTTTAGCAAATTCGGAGGGAAGGATATTGAGAGATGATTTCAATTTTGCAGCAACTTAAGTGCAACTTTGCTTAATATTATTAAATAAAATTTTCTTCATATTTTATCAAATATACAGTAAATAAAGTTCTAAGTTTGGACCATTTGAAATTACGGGCTAATTTACGAATCACGTGGATAGTAACTTTGAGGATTAATTAGTTTCCATTTTTAGATTAATTTTTATCCACGAAGTTTCTACCCACGTGATCCGTAATCTTAGCCCGTAATTTAGCTATTTCTTATGATCATACAAAAAAAAAATTTTCATGAATTTTATTTTTGTAGCTATTGTTATCGTTATAGCCCAATTGCGTTTGATATCCGAAATGAGAAATTACCCGAAACGTTCATTCCGACTAGAAGTTAATAATATATCAATGAATACTTTTTTGATATATTAGAATCCGATCCTAAGATAAACTTCATGATCAACGTCATTGGACCTTTTTTTTTTCTATCAAAACTAAGTCTTATTTGCATAATTTAGCCAGCGATATTGAGTTGTTTCCTTTTTCATATTAAATTTATTAGTAAAATTGCATATAATGAATTTTTTTTTTGTTTCTTTTTTAAATATAAAGACCCTAGAAGTGACGAAAATAGGGCTCGTACTCAAAAATATATTATTATTATTTTTTTTTTTTAACTTTTTAGAGAAAATAAAAAAGTCGAGAATATTAATAGAAAGAAAGGGAACGAGCTTGTTCCTCAACCAATAATGATTCCTATACTCTAATATAAAATGAAAGAAAAGAAAATAGGTGATCATATATGATTTTGTAACAATAAATCATGAATTCTGGGATTCTTTATTCATTTCTGAAACGCCAAATTCAATTTCATATAAAAAATTAAATAAATTTTTTTGCTACAACTTTGATTGAACCACATCGAAAATAAATAGCGCTAACAGTAAATCAAGGAAACTTCAGATTTGCAACATCATTATTCTATTTTAAAAAAATTGAATTTGAAAAAAATAGTATCACGTGGTTAATTATCAATAAATGTTTACCAACGATCCATTACAAGAATGGATTAGATCCTTTTTTAAATAGCATATTTATGGAAATTCATTAAGCCATATTACAATATGGAAAAAAATTTAAGCCGAGGGCTGAACTATCCTTGCATAAAAAGAGAATATTATCCTTAGAACAATTGTAAAAACTCTTATTTACATAATGGCTTTAAGAAGAAATTTAGAAAATGCATTAACAGACTTGGAAATTAGAATTAAGGAATTAGAACAAAGTAACGAAGGGTTACGTTTACAATTTAAAAATTT
>CAJVPQ010002489.1:0-13696 GCA_910591825.1 Funneliformis caledonium
TACAGAGATATTTATACATGTTGAATAATTAATAAAATAAACTAAACTAAATATATCAAAGGAAATAAAGTTGCTATCTTGCTAGGCAATAAAGTTGCCATGTCAATAAAATTGCCAGATCTACAGGCAACTAAATGAACATCTTGATCTACATGATTATCAAAGGCAATAAAATTAACATCTAATGATTTACATAATTGATCAATTGCAATAAAATGGACAAATTAATCTTCATAGAAGATCTACATGGCAATAAAATGGACTTAATATACTACCAATTAAATCTATCTAAAATTTTACTCGTCACAATGTGAATATACTTTATAGTATATAATAGAACTATTAAACTTATTAAGCAATATTAAATTATTATGTAAACTTTAAAAGAATTATTACTTGAATACCCATCTAACAGTTACAATTTAACAGAATTGCACATTAATAATATGAGATTTTATATATTATATTATAAATATTTCTAAAAGATAGTATTATAACTAGTTGTAACTATGTGATACTTATTTATCACCAGTTGTAACTAGTTGCAACTTTGTAATACTTATTTATTACCAGTTACAGTATCATCTTTATCTAAAACTAAAACTAATTCTTTAAAATCTATATTTCAAATATTTTAAAAATTTTATAAATTTTATTTTTGTATAGTTTTTTTTTATTACAATTTTTTTTTAAAAAAAAAGTTATATAAAATATTACATATCTAGATAAATTAATATAATTTATTTAAATAATTATATCAAATATATTATTAAGAATTTATAATATAATATGATTAAAAATTTTTACTAATAAAATTATATAATATAAATATACAGTATCTAGTAATTAATAATATATAAATATTTAAAAAGTAATATTATATGTAATTTTAGATTCTTTATAAAATATTTTATAATTAAAATAAAAAAATAATAAATTTATTTATTTAAAATTTTGATCTAAATTAATATAAAAAATTGATTATTAATATAAATTTTTTTAAAAAATTTATTTAAATAAGTTATAAATTTTTTTATAAAAATAATATTTTTTAATAAAATAATTTTAATATATTTAAAATTGATTTTAATTAATAATTAATTTTACAAACAAAAACTTTTTTTAATATAAATTATTAATATTTTATAATTAAAATTTTATAATTTAGATTTAATAAAATGAGTTTAATTTTATTAAATTAGATTGTTAAAAAAATTAAATTTAACAAATTATTTAATTATAAAAAATAAATCTTAAACAAATTTATATTAAATTTTTATTAAAAATTTATAAAATATAATAAATAAAATATTATATTAAAATTTATAAAAATAGTAAAATCAATTAAAAACTTATTAAACTTATAAATAATTTAAGATAATATATTAATGATTATTATTTTAAATTATTTTTTTTTTTATTTATAATTAAGAATTATTTATAGCAATACATTTTTTTTTATTAATTATATTATTATATTATTTATTTATTAATTTTATTTACTATAATAATAATTTAATTATTAATATATTATAATATTATAAAAAAGATAAATAATTTATATATACTATATTTTCAAATTAAATATTATTAATATTATAATTTAGATTATTTTATTTATTTTATTACTAAAATTTAATTTAATATATATTAAATAATAAATATTAAGGTTTTTTATTTATTTAACTATTTTTATATAATTTTAAGTTTTTGATATTTTAATAATTAATTATTAAATTATTTATTTATAATAAATTTTTATTTAAATTTTAATAAATTTAATCAAATTTCAAATTTAAAAATATTTAAGATTTTAGTAAATTTTATATTTTTAAATATTAAAATAGATTAATATTAATTATTAATTAAAAAATTAATTTAAAAATTTGCTTTTAGTATAATATAATTATAATTATAATTTTAATATTAATATTAATATTAATTACAAAGTAATTATATATATAATTATTATAAAATTATTTGTTATTAATATAAATTTATAAATAAAGTAAACTATATAATATATAATATGATTTTCATAATAAATTACTTAAATAGTATTATAATTAATAATAATAATATATAATAATTTTTTATTTTATATAAAATTATTAAATTATTATTAATTAAAGTCTTTTAATTAGTAAATTATAATAAGTTAAAATTAGTGCATTTACAGTTTTTGTAAAAGTAATGATAGATAGTTTTTGATTTTATATATATAATTATATATTTAAACTTAGTAAATTATTTTAAATAAGATAAAAATTAATAGTTATAAATTTTATTAAGTAAATAATATTTAGTTATTCTTTATTTATATTAATATAAGTTTAAATTGAATTTAAAGTAGTTAATTATTACAGAATTATTAAAACTATTTCATTTTTCATAAATTATAATAAAAAATTTCATTTGAAATTTTTTTAATGCTAATATTATTCTTAATATTCTCAATTTTTTTTTTAAAATGATTTAAATATTTTTTAAATGTAAAAAGTGTGATACAGATTATTAATTTATTAAAAAATTTGTAAAAATCTAATAATTTATTTGTATTATTATAAAAATAATTATTATAAATTTAGCAATATAAGTAATAATCAAGATTTTTCTAAATATATATATGCTGATTTTTTATTTTAGTCTAAATATATATTTTAAAAGAATATCTTTATAAATTAAATAAAATTTATCTTGAAATATATAATAGTAATATTTGATTTATAGTTTTATCAAAAAAACTACTTTTTTCTAATTATAATATAAGTGATTATAAGTTTAAAACAAATGATTATCTTTATTTTCTAAATAAGAAAGAGACTTTTTGTAGAAGAACTACTATTTAATTAAGTTACGCAATTTTTGCTAAACTTATTTTACTAATATCAAATCTGAATATTTTTCTTTCAATATAAACTTTATTTATTTTATTATAATAAAAATTATAATTTTTTAATTTGGTGATATTTAAAAGGTTAATAATTGTGATTGGTTAGTTTGTTGAATTTCAGAAATATTGCCATTTTTTTAAAAATTTTTGCATTATGTAAATTTTTGTTTTAGAGAAATTTTATAGCTATTGATAGCATTGTGGTACCAGTAAATAAAGAAGATTTTTAAACTATTTTTTTATATTTATTTTTAAATAAACATTTAATTATTTAACTTGGCTTAATAAACAATAGGCTAAATTGAAAATGGAATTGTTGTAGCTAAAAAACCGTTATTAAGATATTTGTAATTAAATTTTTATTTATATAGAATTTAAATAAAAATTAAAATCTTAAATTAATATAACTACTATTTCTTTGATTTATTAATCATTCGAATTCGTTCAATTAAATAAATTATACAAAATGAAAATCTGATTTCTAGCAATCTTTACATATAAATGAATTGTTCCAATAGGTATATAATAAGTTCCAAGAAATAATACCAAAATCTGATTTTGAAGAACAAAATTTTGCAACATAATAATAGTTTTATTAAAGTATTCTATATTTTTGCTTTTTGAAAACAACCATAAAAGAATTCAATCGCGAGATCAATTGGTAGAAGCATGATTACAAATTATCAAAAGAAAATCACCCATCCATCTATCTAATTGATAAAATTAATTTTAAAACAATTAATTAATTAACTTCATCATTCAATTTAATGCGGTGATCTATATGTTGCATGATTGAATTGGTGATTGGCTCTGCGGTTATTTTGTGAGTAGAAACACTCGATTCGTCATAATGATAATTAAATAAATAATTGGTAATGTTCCAAATGATTTAAAATCTAGAAGTTGAAAAGATTTTCTCCTGAAAAAATTTTGTTGTAACATTCAACGGTTTCTTCTAATGCAGGAAACGTATCAAATGCTATTGAGGAACGAAACATTAATCATTATCATCATTCTTGGATTTGATCCTCACGGTTTGTACAAAGGCATTTTACCACACGATTTGCTTTTTAAATCATAGAACTTTTTTTTTTTTAATAAAATTAATAATTACTTGCATTACCTTTTTGTATTTTGTGGATCTTGCAATTCCTCTTCAAAATCAATCAATTTTTAGATGATTTATTAGTTGCTAAAGCAAATAGATTTTGCTTTAGAAAAAAGTTAAATTTGTATTTTAGTACGCAACATGAAATATTAAAAGAATTTTATTGAAATGAATTTTGTAGTTTTTTAAAAAAAATAAAATAAAAATAAAAATAAAATAAAGAATGTTTATATTTATGATTGATAAATAATTTAAGAAATTTTGTGATGGACCACTTTTATGAAGCGTCTTACAATAGGAGTTATCACGATTCGTCGGATAACATTATTTTATAATACGTTACACCGGAAATTGATTGATGAAAAATATTACCTATTGAACCAGAATTATGAATTTGGTTCAGTCACGACTCAGCCATGTGAGAACAGTTTACCCTCAAATAGCGTAGTATCGAACAAAGTTGTTCAAAATATAATTCAATCCAATTCAATCCAATTCAATCCAATAAAAGATTTTTTTTTTACTTTACTACAAATAAAAAAAAAAAAAATTAATATATCTCTTTTTTACCACGGGCGCTCATTTTTAACAAATCATACTTGAGACTCACGAAGTTTTCCGATTAATGCTTCCTTTTTCGCCGCAAAGATGAGGCGAAATCTGCATGATTTCTCTAACTAAATTGGTTAATCTTTCATAATCATAAGTGTGTAACTCATGAAAATAAGCGATTTTTGGCTTTTTTTTTCGCCTTTTACAAAAACTTTTTTTTTAATTACACAAGGACAGTAATCGTATTAACAAAGATGAACCGTTTTGATTCGTTGTTGTATAAAGGTGATCATCACCATATATTGAATCAGAACAGGATTATTTTCAGTGCATTTTTTTTTTGAAAATTGCAGAGAATAACCTTAAAGAAGAAATGATAAATCTAGAAAGATTTTGTGCATTATGCAATATATGGAACTTTGGATATTTGACGTTTTGTAGCACAATGTGTTAATCACCAGAAAAGGTGGTTTTCAAGAAATCATCATTCATTCCAGATCAACAATAACAAAAGGTTTAACATTCTAAAAATAGGTGCAGTTAATGCAGTTAATCCTAACAATGATGCATAAGCCTTTGAGTTTTATTGGTACTAGGCGTTTCACTCCTTACTATATAAATCGAGAATAATGATAGAAAATTATCGTTAAAAACTCTTTTCTTTGGGATTTTCCAAGCCATTAAACTTATTTGGCATAAAAAGCATATGGGAGCTTTTTCGTTCTTTTTAAACCTCAAAGTTTCAACGGACTAATCCGTAACAAGGGATGAGCCACATGACACAACACATTATTATTTGTTTGCTTTGTGCCTTGTTTCAGATATGAGCCACCTCGTAAATTTTTAATAAATCTCGTGTCACCATTTAATCACCGTGGCAATCAAAATCACGTGATCATTTTGTTCAATGTTAAGGTCAAGTTTGTTACTTGCCAGAAGTTCTGTGGTCGACGATGATTAAAATGTACAATTTACGGACATACAGTACATGTTTGACGATTAATGTAAATGAAATGTTTTGATCAATTTTTCTTGCATTACATTTGAGATTTTTTTTTTTTTGTTTTGTTTTTGTTTATATTTAATAAAATTTCAATTTATTTATAAGATAAATATTATTGTATTTTAAAGGAATGAAAAGGAGTATAAACAGTACGTTCTTACCAAAAAAGTAAATTCGTTGTTATTAGTAAGATATCCTTTAATATCCTCCGTGTTATCAAAATTCCCGTTTATTTAATGATTTTATGTTTCCTTTGTGTGCAAGGAACAAAGTTAAACAAATCAAAAAAGGTAAGTTCGTACTCGTAATCATCGGTTATTCCCCTAAAACTTTGATCTTCTAATGAAAAATTGATTTGCACGATGATTTTTATTTTTATTTTTTTTTGTTTATCAAAGATTAGTCATGACAATATCCAAAAATGTCGATATTTTTCTACACTGATGGAAATAATTTAAAAATAATCAGAAGCGTGCAAAATCCAGTTTTATACCCCCTTTGCTAAAAAAAAAAAAAAAAAAAAAAAAAAAAAAATATTAATGCTTTTTACAAGTGCGCGTTGTCATTCGGAAAAATCTTTGCCTCATTTAACGTCAGAAATAAAAGACAAAGAAAAACCTTCATGTAACAAATTATGCTGCATTCCAAAATGTTGATATAATCTTAAATCTTAAAGCAATCGGAATAATTATTTATTTTTTTTTGTGCCAAATCAAAAAAAAAAAAAAATACTCTGAATATATATCTTATTTCATAACATGGTTCATATGTATAATCTCATTTTACTTAAAAAAAAATATGTAGTGTTCGCATGTGCGTGTTATTTATACATAAAAATATTAACGAATTAACATAAACAAATGACAAACATTTTTTCATATTCGCATACAACAAAAATAAATACAGGATATATAACAATTTAAGATTTTATTATTAAATAAGGGGTAGATTTAAATTTTATAAATTTATATATACTTATCCAAAGTCTTAATAAATAATGTTGGTCCCCCTATTAATAAATTAATAACTATGTATATATGCAGCATCGGTCACGTGCCAATGCAACAAAAATTTTTTAGCGGTAGAGTCTATTCTTATATACAAAACTTTGGTCCTCATAAAGGATTCAAAGTTGGTTAAAATGAAATTCGATTTCATGAGGTGATTCATTCGAAAACGAAGGTGATGTCATCGTTGACTGGAAATGTAGGAAATTTGTTTCTTCACTCGTTAATTGTTGAAAATATCCCATTTCCTTTTCAATGTTTGGTGTGTTATTATGAGACGAATTCGTTGAAAATGGGGACGAATCGATATATGGTAGCAAATTTGGTGAGATGAGATAATTATTTTCGCTAAATGTATTATCAATGATATCAGTAGTTTCTGGCCAAATGTCTTCATTTGAGAATATTGATGGTGAAAGCAAAAGATTTCCACATTCTTGGTAATCTTTTTGTTCTAAATTTTGATGGTTATTTAAAAATTTAGCCTGTAAAATTGGACTAGGTTGAGAAGGCACAATTGGTGCGATAAAAGGATCGTCTGTAACATTTAAAGTAGAATAATCAAACGACAAGTCTGCAAAAAGATCATCATTGTTATCAAATTCAGGTGGAATGGGTGAGGTGGGTTGTGATTGATGTGGTACAGCGTATGGAGAAACAAAGGTTGGTGTTGTTAATAATGATTCACTTTCACGGGCGCTGCCCGTGTCTTCGCACCCGTTAACATAATTTTGAACCTCTTTCCACATTAACGATCTAATTTCTTCCTGATCACTTTCAAGTAATTGTAATCTATTATAAAATGCATGACCAAATTCTTCATTGAATGTGGGATAGTTCATTATTTTTGTGATTAACGACCATAATCTACGTAAAATTATCGTTTGTTCATTTGTGGTAGATTCTTTTGCCAAGAGACGAAAGAAAAGTTGTTGTATAATTTCTGAAATATCCGGAGTTGACTGACGAACGTTAACCAGAAGTTCAGTCATGTCAACTAAATTTTCTTCAACTTTAATCATGCGTTCGTACAATTCATTCATTGAGCTTTTTCTGATATCCTCCTTCTTCATCTTTTTTGTCTCTTTGACTTTCTCATCTTCAACGTTAGGTTGAATGATCTTTACTCTCTTCCTTCCTGGTTCAGGATAAGTACATTCCGTCTTATGGTGACGACAGTACCTACAAGGTTCCTTTGTGGAGTAATTTCCGTCGCATTTCTTCTTATCTCGTCTACAGCGATGACAAGCATTAACATTGATTCTTCCTCTCTTCTTTGCGGGCTTCCTTATCTTCTTTATGGCAGCATTCATATTAGATTGTGCATGCCTATCACTGCAACTAAGTTCGTTATCAGAAAAGACTTTGATTGTACGTTTTTCTTGGCTCATGATTTTTTTTTTTTATTTTTACTAGGTATAAAAATAATGATGAGAGGCTCTCGATTTTGTGAACGGGTCAAGAGTGAAAGGTTACGAAAGATGGATTATTTTTTTTTTTTTGGAAAAAAAAAAAAAGAGAATAGAAAAAAAAAAGCCTTGAGAAATTTTTTTTTCGTTTTATGTTATATTTTTGAAACTTGGTAAACTTGTACCCCTTTTATATAAAAACAGTGGCGAGTATCTGGTTTGTGAAACAATGGCGTCGCAGTAAGGCTCGTGATTTGGTGTCACCAAGAAAATATCCGAACACCACAGTATGGTACACAGTAGAAACATTGGAAGAATGACGTCGATTTCATAACTCCGACGAGCTACACAAAAAATGGATAATTTGGATAATTTTAAAACCTAATATGCGAGAACTATAATTAACTTGTGTGGCACAATATTAATCATTTTAAGTCACAGTGGCTTTATATTAGACGCTCAAAATAAAATATATTATATAATCTTATTTATTTCCCAATTAAGATATGAATTAGTGAGAAAACAATATCAAAAATTAACATTCTTTATCGTTATTGGTGATTTCATCATCTGTAAAGAACGTTATTACATACCGTTGTAAAATCTTGTTGGAATGGAAAAATACATGAATGTTCTCCGAGTGGAAAGGTACAAAGGTTCGTCAATCGTAATCTCATCTTTTTTGAACGTTGAATTGAGAAAATAGACTTTGATCGTACTTTTTGTCGAAACATTTCCATTCCAAAAATGGCAGTGGCTTAGCTAGATCATAATGAATACCGTTTTTTTTTTTTTTTTTTTTTTTTTTTTTTTAAACTGTAAAATAAAACTTTATTTTACGACAATCCCTTTGGTCGTCACACAGCATAGTTTCAAGTTATCGGAAAATGATGATCTTTTTTTTTTGAATTCCAGAATGTTGCCACAGGGATTTGTCGATAGCCACCATAAAAAATCTTAATATGTGGCTATATGCGTTTCTGCTTATTTCCGTGTTTTAAAAATGTTAAAAAAGGTATTTTTTTTTTTTATTTATTTAAAAATATACGGAGTTATTTTTATTTCATAATCGGCTTGTAATTCCGCGCCACTTCTGTTTTTTTTTTTTTACTTGTGGATGAATAAAAGAATATTTATATTAATAATAATAATACGCGATAAATAAATTTTAGCACAATATCGTATTCCGAATAAATAAATACTATAAATAAATAGACGATAGTGGAAAATAAGATTATGGCAATGTAATTATTTATATTTACAATTTCCAAAAAAAAAATTTTTTGTTGAAGGTTATTTTGAATTTACTTTAAGGGATGCATGAGTAGGCGTTATTGTCTAACTAAGGTTCTTGATAAGGTGAAAAGGCTTTGAATCTTTATCCAATTCACAAAGAACGAAACAAAGATAATCCTTCTTAGCATCTTAAATATCACGTTCTATCGGACCACCTTTTCCATATAGATTATCACGAATTCGCGTAAATGCATAATGTGAAACCTGATGACTCAATTCTTTGTCAGAATCCTGTTCTTGATCGTTTCTGGTAATATTTTGAACCAATAAATTGACAATGTTTGTTACGTTTCCCATAGTTAGTTGGAATAGAATGGTAGTGGAACAATATCAAACGATTGTACAGTTACTTGTATTTTCAGTTTTAATCAAAGGATATTACTAAATGAGCACATTTCTTACCATATCAAACCTGATGAGCATGAAATTTCTCCCCAAGTTCCGAAACTTAAATACGCGTGCATTACTTAAATATAACCAATTTCGCGAAAGTAATGTTTGTGAAACTATTTCGATATCCCTTGATAATCTTTGAGCGTTAAATGTAAATATACATGTAACATTCGTTGTCTTTTAAATTGTCCCTCGAGTAAACAATTAATAATTTGCAATTCCTAAATGCATTCACGATTCGTTATGATTGTTATTGTTATGATATTTTTCAGGATGTTTATCTTTCATTTACGTGTTTCTGAATAATTATTATTTTGATCAGAACGCATAGACATTATTCTGAAGTTTTCTATGGTAAGCAATTTTTGCACATTTTGCGTAGTATAATTAATTACACACGGAATTCGTTTTTCAAGGAAAATCAATTCAATGATCAACGATGATGTCATTTGATCATTATTAGTCACTCTCAGGTAGTACCGGTTGAACCTTATTTTGTAATTGACCGCAGCATATCATTTCATTAACCCTTCATCATTCGACATTCCGGACTGAAGACAGTTTTGCCAAAAATCTTATACACGTTTAAGAAGTCTTCGCGGAAACGAAGAGTGCCTCGGCAATTTAATCCTGTTTCCCATCTATTATTAATGTTATAAATCTTCTATTTTATAAATTGTTTCAAATAAAATGGTATCACCGGCCCAATTCAATGACCGTATCTATATTTCTTGAATTCGATTTGGATTTTTTATTCACACATGAAATTAAGAATGTTCGACTTGATATCAATTCGAAATTAAGATTTCAAGCATAAACCACAATTTTATTGTTGAACAGCTATCTCGTGATATTAGATCTCTTTGAAAATATATATATATATATATATCGAACGAATTATGATATGTCAAAAACTTGGTTGCTTTGATAATTTATTCAATTCCCTTATATTATACATTATGTAATTTTTAAATAAATTATCATGAGCGCAGTTTACATATTATTTCGCAAAGTCAATTAATGTCCATAATTTTTATTGTATGGTGCTAGCTACGTGAAATTCAACAATAGCAAAATTTAAAAAGTGCATAAATATATCAAAAATTATCAAAATTTGGTTTCGGTCATTTGAAAATAAATAATGTCTAATTTATCAGAATCTTTTGGGTAAAACATAATAGAAAGGGGGAAAACTGCCGAGAAAAATAAAAATGAGTTAATGTTAATTCTCGGCCTGAAAATCATATTTGGCATATAAAAATAAATTTTTATTTTTATTTTCGGCAGTTTCCCCTTTCTATTGCAAATTGTATCGGCCACTTTTTCAAGTCCAGTTATTTTTCGACAATAAGTCCAGTTAATAACACAGATTGCACATCAACGTTAATTATATTAAAGGAAAGGATCGTTCTTAATGCATTATGAAAATTGTCCAAATAATTTTGGCCGATCGTCAACTGGGCTAGACACTTTTCTAAACAAAGAACTGATCTACATTATAATAAATTCTTTTTATAGTATCTCTTTTTATTTCTTAAGCGTATTAGATCTGATTATTTATAGATTTGTCACACATCGAAATGATTTACGCCAAATTAAATATTATTATTAGCTGATAAACTTCAATGCACGGTATCAAAAGAGGTTAAAATTTATACAATAAAAATTAAGAATGCGAAGCATATAAAAGGTATTGATTAAATCAAAAGATATTATAATTATACAAATAAATTCATTATTTATATGTATGATTTATATTACTGGCAGTACTCGAAAGTGAAATTAGTCATCATAACTTATCAAAAAAAAAAAGTTTTCGAAATAGTTTTTATCATGAATAATCATTTCGGTTATAATATTTATCATAAAATTAATTCCGTATAGATATTATAAATTTGGGAATAGTTATAAATCCAGGAATTCGATCGGTTATACTTACTATCGATTTCTAATTTGCGTTAAACGGTGGTAGTGTCATACGGGTTGTGCAAAATTAGTCTTGCTACTAGAAATTTCTTTTTTATTTTTTTATTGAATTTGTAATTCCGTCAAGATCTTGCTTAGTGATAAATTTTTAACTGGTTAACCAAGTTTGGTTAACCGCCAATCGGGCTAATTAATACTGGTAAATATTTGGTTAAACCGATTAAACAATTACCCGATTAACCGCAGTTAAAAATAATTAAGGGATTATTTAGACTTTCTTTGTGGAAAAAAAGTCTTTAAAGTAAATTACTCATTCTTTATAAAAGCCAAAATATAACCTTTTAAACCCCAATTATAATTGCAATGACAGTGAATATATCGAAAGTGTATATATTTTACATAAGTGCATTGAAAGAAATTATTTGTAAGGATAAATTTCCGTTGAAATTAACCGGTTCCAATACCAAATTTGCTTATTAATCTTTGTTTAATTAAATGCATAGTAATATGACAATAATAAATATTTTAAAGTCGCATGCTGATAAAATTAAATTCTTCAAAGAATTAAATCTTAATAATACTTAATCGAATCCAAATTTTGTAATCATAACAAACTATGTAGTTGGAATTATGGCGCAACTTGCAGAAGCAATGTTAAAGATTTACATTTATTGGTTGCCAAATTATTAAAATTGCATTGAGATCCTACCACGAGTCCTATTCAATATGCAGTACAACCCATTTTTGTCTTATCAATTTCCATCTCTAATTTCACGTCTTCGGTAAGCTGGGTATTCGTTATTTGCTTGAATGATTTCTTAGGATAATTACAGAAATTATAATGATGTTATTTTGTTTCTGATAATACCATTTTATAAATTTTATAACAAAATTCCAACTGCATTTACCATCATTATCACTATCAACCAAAGCATCATTAATAAACGTGAAGTTTTATTTATCAAGAGTTGATAAATTTTACTTTACATATTTATCCAAATGGATTTTTGAATAATACAGTGAAGAACGGAATCTGCCTAAAGAGAATTTATTAAATTTTTTTTAAAATAAAAAAATTACCATTTCTGATATCTACTATTCAAATCAAGTTCGGATCGTCAAGGAATCATCCGCGGAATTTCCGAGCATTCTTTATGAATGGAATAGCCTTTAGAGAAATTTCCTTCATGAGAATGCTTCTTATTGGAATAAGTGTTTGCCTTTATGAGGTTGTTTAGCTGTTCAAACCTTATCTGGGCGAAGTTTTCCTGCTGTTGCTGGGCAGATAATTTTTATCAAATTATTAGTCAACTACGCCCTGACCCTAAAAAGTAAAGGATAACTCGTTAAGATATAAGTATATCAATTCAAGAAATAAATAAAGTCGAAGACAAAGAAGGGTATTCACTTCAATAATATATATATATATATATTGAATTTAACTTATTTGAGATCAACGAAATTTTTTTTAGTTAGAAAAAGATAAATCAAATGCGATATAATATAATGTATCAAAAGAAATGAAAATATTTTTAAATTAATTAGTATTTCTGCAAGTAGAACAAGACAAGGAATTAATTATTAGTATTTAGTTGACTCTGCACATGACTCTGAACCATGACTGAAAGTCGCTGATTCAAATTATATAATTTCAGACATCGCGTAATTCTCAATTAAATAAAAGTTTCAAATTTTTAGACGAATGGGGTTCAATTCTGGAGAAAATTTATAATATTAGTTATTTTTAATTTTTTTTCATGCTAATAATAAAATTATTTCAAGTGAGAGTCGCGACTCAGTCGTTTTTCTGAGTCGAAAAGGGTCTAACGACTGACTGAGTCGACTTCAGAACTTTAACTCTACATTCCATATAAAGTCATAAATTAATCTAATTAATCTTTAAAAACAAACTATCACCCCTTATCAATTTATAATTTTAAAAATTTGTGAAATTTAAGCGAGGGTTTTAAAATTGGTTCTCTCATTTCTACTTTATACTTACAATTGATATCTCTCTAAAGCATGACCAAAATGACCTCAAATGACTCAAATGACTGGTCATGTGTCATTTGGGTCATTTCAACATTAAATGACAAATGACCTGGTCAT
>CAJVPQ010002490.1:0-13689 GCA_910591825.1 Funneliformis caledonium
ATAGTTTATAACTTAAACTCCCTGTTAGCAAATAAGCTTTGTTATCCTAACGACGTAGTGTTTAGGCTTAACAACGCCATTAATAATTAAGAATAGAAAGTATCTCTAACTTATTTTGAGAAACAAGCACTTTAGTCTTTATTAATGTTCCTTTAAAAGGAAACGGTTAAACAGTATTTATACAAAGCACTTTTTTGAGGGGTTGTTTTTGTGCGGGGCTATTTTTATAACAACGGAAACGTTCTTCGTTTAGTTAATGCTCCCTTATTCTTGCTTCCTTCATGAGAAAATGAATACTTTGCCGATCATTTCCAATATAGAAAATTCGTGTAAACCGTAAAATTTAAAATAACATTTGTCAATAACAAATGCTTTAATTCACTAAAAAAATTTTGTTTGAAGTTCGAAATGAACCAAATTTGAGTGTGCAAATCAAAAGCGAACGTATGGGATTTGTCATTTATCTATTAAAGAAAGGACCAAAACGAAATATTAATCCTATTTAGGCTAATTTAACATTTGATTCAAATATAATTTCGCCCCGTTAAAACCAATTATTTATAAATTTTTTTTCTTTAAAGAAATAGAAATGCAATATTTAATAAATGATAAAGTATCAACTAATTCTTATACCTAAACAAAAGGAAATGAAAAAGTTTCTCCTCACACCACTTTTTCTTGGCGGTAAAGAAGTTTACGATACTACTTACACCACCTCTCCAAGACCTAAAACAAAAGGAAACGAAGGAAACGTTGCTAAAGTTCATATTCGTAAAGCTAACAAAAAAGCCTGTTTATTCTAGCCGACGTCAGAACTTGAAGCATTTAAATATTTAGATAAATTTTTAAAATTTATCAAAAAAAAAAAAAGCCCTCCTCCGAAGCTTCACACAGATAAAAAAAAAAAGTTTCTTTGGGGATGTGTAAAAATCCTTTGACGGTATCTTAACTTCTGCGCGGTAACAGCGCCGTGCTGTATTTTATCCTATATTCAATGTAAATTAATGTAAATTTTTGCTGCAATAATCATTGTCGTCAATATTGTCAAATGAACGATTCTTAAAACTCTGGACTAAATTAAAACAACTTTTTTTTAGAAATAACTTCATATTCTCAGATGTGAAAAGACACCACGTATTCCTAATGGTCATAAGACTTCTAGAATTTATGTAACACATTATTTACGTCACGGCTTATTAACAATTGAAATATAATAAATGTAAATAGAATCACATGAATTCGAGATTTTTCTTGCTATTGCATGTGATGGTGATCGTTACGTAATATCAGGTATAATATCCAAATTTAAATTTGAACCGTTTTCAAGAAAAAGAAATTTTTTTTTTTTTTATTTATCAAAAAAAAATAATTTAGAAATGGTTTCTGAATTTTTTCCCGGGTTATCTCAAAGTTATTCTCAAATGCTTGATGATTCCGATGATTATAATATTATTATCAAAGTTGGAGAAAATCCCAATACAAAAGAGTTTCACGCACATTCTAATATCTTGAAAGCTCGTTCCCCTTATTTTAAAAGAGCTCTTTCACAGTATTCGGATACAGAGGAAAATGATATGATCATCTTTACTATAGCAAACATTTCTCCAAATGTTTTTGAAATGATTATTAGGTAATACTGCATTTTTCTCATATAATCATGTCATGAATAACTTTAATTTGAAATCACGAATTGAAAATGAGGAACTATTTATTTTTGATTAGGTTTATATATATTGGAATTATTGATTTGAGCAAAAAAGTTGGTTCATTTATACTTGAACTTCTTGTAGCGTCCGAAGAATTGCTTATTGAAGAGTTGGTTACATTTGTACAAAAGTATTTGATTGAAAATCAAGCAAAATGGTTGCATCAAAATTTCGTCAAAGTTCTACACACAGTTTTTCAATTAGAGAGTTGTAAAATACTTCAAAATTATTGTTTAGAAACGATTTGTTATGATCCTGAACCTTTTTTCAAATCTCCAACATTAGAAAAATGTATTTTACTTGAATTAATTAAAAGAGAAGATTTACAAATGGAGGAAATTGAAATATGGAATTACCTTATTAAATGGGGAATTAATCAAACTCCCGAATTGAGAGAAAAAAGCATTACTGATTTATCTAATTGGAATAAAAAGGACATCTTGGCTTTAAAGGATACTCTGAACCAATTTATCATGTATATCCGATTCCTCGAAATATCTTCAAAAGATTTTCATAGTATTATTTGGCCTTTTAAGAAAGTGCTACCTCAAGCACTCTTTGAAGATATTGTTTCATTTCATATGTCTAATACTGAGCCCAAGCAAAATAAATTAATTCCTCGTTACAAATTATTTCCTGTTGATTCGATGATTATTAAACCAAAACATGCTGCTATCATCATTAACTGGATTCAAAGAAAAGATTCTAATGCGGGAATTCCAAGGGATTGTAAATATAATCTTAACCTTATTTATCGTAGAAGCAGGGATGGCTATGATTTAAATAATATACGTAGAATTTGTGATGGACAGGGTGCTTGTATTTTGATTATTAAAACCAAAGAAAATGAAACCATAATAGGTGGATATAATCCTATTGGTTGGAGTTACAATGAAGATTATGAAGATTATGATAATTATGATAATTACTATATGGATGAGTATGATTATGATGGCTATCATTCTGAAACTGGTGAAGAATGTTATTGGAATGCTACTAGTGAAAGTTTTATTTTTTCTTTAGGCGATGGAAAAGATTCATCAAATATTATTATTAGTCGAGTTGCAAATAATGGTTATGCAATATATGAATCAAATTTTATACCCTTAAATTTTGGTAATAGTGATTTGGTAATCAAAAATGATTTTGGCACATGCAATCAAGCCCAATATGAAAGTAATATTTTAGATAATGATAATTTTACTATTGAGGAAATGGAGATTTTTAGTTTCAATAAATCATGAATAGTTATTTTATTTTTATTATTAAATTTAGTAAAGATTAAATTTAGCAAAGCGTTTGTTACTTTATAAAAAATTTAAGTGCATTGGTAATAAACGAAGAATTTGTTAATTTTTAAGAGTTAATATATGCTAAAATTATGTAAATTTGTAACTTCAAAATTAAGCCGTTATAGCAAATAATCAAAATCATCTCGATAAAATATAAATATTCATCTCATTGAAACGGGTATGAAAGAACGATTATTAAAAAATTGGTTCAAATTTATTAAATCTTGCTAAATTTATTTTTAGAGGTCTCGGACAATTTTTTAAAATGTTTTGTGAATGCTTTTGAAGTCAAAATCAAATAATTTATTGTTAATAATAACATTGATGATTTATGTTTTAAGGAAATAGATATTGGCAAAGATATAGTTTTTATGTTGTTAAGATTATACTTTATTAATTTTATGATAGAAACTTGTTAGTTTGTCAAGGCGACAATACAGGTATTTATATAAAATATAATTATAAGATAGAGATAATAAATAATAAATATAATTAAGATAATAAATATAGTAAAGAAAATAATGCATTATAATAAATATCATAATGATAACCGTGATAACTATGATAGTAGTGAAAATGATGATCACGATTTTCCTGGTGCAGTTATTTAGTGACTGACGCAAACGGATTATCACTAACATCACTAACAGCGTTGAGGGAATAATCACGTGATAAAGAATATTGTGTTTAATTTAAATTAGACCACAGATTTATTTCTGGAATAATCAAAGATAATATGGGAAAGGTTAATTTCGTTTTAGATTTCTATTTTTAACTTTAACATTACAAACGCGTTTAATTTTAACCGGACAACAACTCTTGGTCGCGGAACACTTAATGGAATTATGAATGATTTTGGATAGAAAGCACATCATATAAACATTTGCATGGATAGCCCTTTTAAAGACTTGGCTAAAACAGCAATGAAGTTCTCATATCACTATTTGTATCTGAACCATCGGCTAAATTTTGTAACGTACTACTTTAATTTATTGCTAAAGTAAAGGATCGAAAATTATCATCAGCAAATAACATCGATAACATAGGTGCATTTGACATGATTATTTTTCAATAATTTTTCGTATGTAATAATGTGAAATTAAAAATTTCTGGGTTATTTACTTAAAACTTCAAAATTATAATTGATATTGGTATTCTAAAAGGTAAAAAAAAGCTCAAATTTTTATTTATTTGCTATACAGTATTTTCCTCCTAATAAATATAATATTCAACTCACCAATTTCAACTGACTAATAAAAGAATTCTATTCCCTAAATAAATGTAATGTAATATAATGGTTATCACGTGTAATCTTCCAGAATTGACAGCATAAAACAAATTCCATGACTAATTCTCTCAAAAAAATATAGGAATAAAATAAATTTAGCTGTGAATAACCAAAAAAATTTATTTATGATTTAGATTGAAATTATTTTCCGATCGTCTAATTTTCAACCAAATTGTGATGTTTTCAGGATATACCAAAACAACGATCGCTATAATCGAGTTTCAAATGAATTTGTAATTCATGGATAAAAGCATCCATACTAGGTTAATTTTTTATAAATAATAAAATTTCCTGTTTAATCAAAGTTGCTTTCATAATAAATCAAACACCTTATAACAACTTTAAAGATATTTAAATTTCCATTGGTGATTTTAATAGCCAAAAAGTGATTGTTCAGAATAGGGTAATATAAAAATTTTTTAATTACAAAAAGTTCGAAATAACGTATAAATTAATTTAGCAATTCGTATTTTTCGTGAAAGATCATTAATTTCACGATTGTATTATGTGAATTTTTTTATGGCACAGTATTCTATGTATTATATACAAAAATCTTCTACATGTAGTAAGTTGGTGGCATTATATTTATCCATTTATTAATAACTCCTTTTTAATTGATTAAAAAAAAATTTTCAACAAATCCTTAAATAAGTCCACATATAATTTGCTTCGAAATACTTTATTTTTATTACATTTCAACGGTCCAATTTATCTATAAAGTGTTTTAAGAATTCCGCAAAGAAAAAGTTACAAAAAGAAAAATGAGAGAAAATGAACATTTGCAAAAAGTTTTTAAATTTATAATTTGAACCGTAAAAAATTTACGCGAATATATTACATGAATACTGTTACGTTGAATATAATTTCTCCAGGAAACTCCATAATTTTGTATGTAAATTTAGCGTCAACATTACTTCATTTTGACTCAATAAAAACCTTTTGCTTACATTAAATTTTGTTTATAAATACATAAACGAAAGAACTGAATACAACAATACCGAGAACAAAGAATGATCACGTAAACCTAATAAAATCTAAAATTAGTTTATACTTTTCGGATAAAACGAACGTAGCAAGGATTTCGGATCATCTGAGTATATTTATTTTCTACTTGAGCATTGTAAATTTTACTAACTAAATTTGCTATTTCAGAAGCACAATCACTAAGAAAGAAAGAACATTAGAAACCTTTCACTTAAATAGCCAAACATCTCGTAACATCTAACGCTAATGGTAATTTTCGCACGAACTTCAAGATATCGGGTCTCGTTATCAACGTAGTCGTACTTCCAACCTTCGATGTCATCACTTAGTTCGGGATAGATCTCCTGCCAACCCACAATTACCTTGGACTGAGTTTCTGCCTTGATTGAAAAGATATTTCGGATGTGTTCTGCATCATAGTTAATGCATCCGTCATCTAAAGCTTTTTTTTTTAAATTTTTTCTTTGATTATTTGTGTCGTGAATGTCAACTTTTGAATTCTATTTTATCATAATATTAATAAACCACATTTATTAACGAATTGATGCATTTTTTTATTAAAAAGTCATTAAAAAACTCGCATATTGAATTCAGGCTCCATAATTTTTTTTTTTCGTCTGAGACGTGGTACATACATGTGTAAATCGCAAATATTTTAAAAACAACGTTCGTCGTTTAAGCGCCGATCGTGCTAACCCAATTTAATGATGACCTTCCATTTTAATACCTATTATATGCTTTGAAAATAACTAAAAAGCGAACCTAAATATCATGTGAATTAATAAGTTCCAATAACCTATTCTTAGTTCCGTTAACTAAATTTAATAAACGAATCAACTGTGTTATAATTACATACTCTTATTTATTTATACCATATTTAAATTGCCAGATGCAAGATTATTTATTATTTTGAATCACCTCAAAAAAAAAAAAAAAATATAAAAACATCCTTTTGGTTTACTTAAATGAAATGATTTAAGTTAAAAAAAATTGATGCCGGGAAACGTTTAAGAGACAAGGGAATTTTGAAGCATGGAAAAAAAACTCATTACTCTCATCCCATTCGGTTCGTGAAAATTCCATGCCTGAATTTTTTTTTATTTTTGTCCTCAAAAGTTATCATATTTAAATAACAATAATCGAAACTTTATTTAACCATTGTTGTCAAATGTAATGGATTAATAAAGTTTAGTCTTTGTAATCAGATTGATTGTAAAGCGGTTAACAAATTAAGAAATCTCTTATACAACCAATTTACTAATCTTTCTTTTTTGTTTACTCATTAGTGTTTGTTTATAAGGGTTGATTTCTAAAAATAAAATAAAAAAAAAAAACCCGGTCTAGAAATATTTTCATTCAAAAAAATTTATCAAAATATTTTGCCAATCATCAAGTCGCACCATAAAAGGAATAAAATATTAGGAAAATGGTATCGGAATAGCACGTATTACTTATCTCCGCAGCTAATTGAATGAATCGGAACTTATCGGACGATATGTTCCGGATTTTTATATAATACTAAATTATATTATGAAGATTCCTCTAAAAGCAGGAAGATCTGCACAGATGTGCTAGATGGTACAATTCTCTTTATATTTACATTTTGGTAAAATATCTTTTATACATATTTATATGTTTGGTTTTGTGTTTTTGTGTGTGGCACATATGACAAATTTCTCAAGGGGCTTTGTTTTTTTGCAAATAATAACATTGTTCCGACAACATAGCCACATAATTGTTTAGAAGTTTAATTTTTTTACCCCCCAAAAAATAATATATATTACAAATTATCGAAGAATACCGGTAAAGCTTTCTAATAAATAAATTAATTATAGATTCGTAAAGAGTATTAATGAATTTGATCATAGACAAAAGGGAATTATTTAATTAAGAAGTTCATAATATTTGTTTGCATTGTTTAGTTAAGTAAGAGTTCAACGGCAGCATCAGCTGGAACCTCATTATCAAGAATGTAGAGGTAACTTGGACCTGGAGGAAGTATGGACGAATATGGTGGCATTTCAACAGTTAATATTATTGAGGTGTCCCGTTTTTTAAGGTATTTAGCAGACATTATATTACACGAAACAAATCTTTGTGAGAAATGGTTTGAATGTGTAACAAATCCATGATGAATTACGACTGCTTTGAAATTTGGAACATCTTGCCCTGATATAACTGTAACCTCAACATTTAGTCCATATGATACTGGAATTCTTTGAGTGTTTAGTTCTGTATATTCTCCAACGCTGGTGATCTTTGGACGTACTAATCCGGTCAACAAGTATGGTGGTGAGAACATTTCAACACGATATCTGCGTAAAAGAAGAAGTAAAAGAGGGAGGGAAAATTAACAAAAATCATAACATAAATACGTGATGTAAAGGAAGAATAAAAATATCAAAAATTACTTACTCGGTGGGGAATTCAGATTCAGTATAAACATCACCCTGCGGATTGCTACCGGCTACGAAGATTCTTCCATCGGATACTAAAGTGGCAACAGAGTGATACATTCTTGGAATTGTTGATGGAGCAAATCGAGACCATTCTTTCGTTTCAGGATCATAAACTGAGGGAGCCAATACCGGTTTAATGGCAACATAAAGAGGATTAGTATTTGGACCGCGATGATATCCAGCGAAACCTGCTCCGGCTCCATTTAAATATAAGATTTTTCCAGTTGGCATAATAACAGAATCTGGCATCACACGACCAACGCCACCGAAATCGTCCATTTCCCATTGAGGATTATCTTCGGTTGGATCAATTCTACCACATGATGCTTCGGACAGTGTTTCAATTTCCATTTCAGTATTACCTCCGCAAATCATAACGATAGGTTTATAATATGGTGGGTTAAGTGGTAATAAAACCGAGTTGCCGGTTAATGGGTAAGATCTATGTCCACCTGGCATTTCCGGAAATCTTTTCAAGATGGTAGCGGTATCAAAGTCATAAAGAATGCCCTGCTTATTCACGAATACGAATGCAATTTGTTTTCCCTCATTATTTGGCATAACATGCAAAAATGCGTAAAGATTATATGGCAATGTTTCTGTTAAAAAGGGCATATCAAAAGCTTTTTCGGGCACTCCTCCTGCTGCGGGCCAAATTTCATATGTTGGGTTATTAATACCGGCATTATTTTTTCCTGTTCCCTTATATGCACCTCCAAAAACCAGCACGTCTCCACTTGGAAGAGTGGCCATGGCTGGGTACCATCTGCGTGAGGTCATTCCTCCTGGGATTTCGGACCAATCCGCACCATCACCGGGCGTGAAAAATCTTATGCTCTGATAACCTTCATTATATCCGAATTGGTTCTCGGCTCCACCCGCGTGAAGGAGCGTTCCGTTACTAAACCATGAACCCGCCGTACAAAATGTGTCTGAATCCAGGTTGAGAATTCGGTATTCATTAGTTTCAATATTATATAAAGTCGAAATCGCCGGATTACCATTTGCTTGCTTGATGGGATTCGCTTCAACTTTATCAATAATCACTATTTCATTATGGGAAACAACAGCGATGTGCATAGCTTCAACACCCGAATTTCCAACTATTTTCCATTCGCCTCCAATTTTTCCTTCAGTTACGTCCGTATCTGCTCGACCATATAATAAACCTAGAGAAACAGGAGAAGCAGAAGTGGGATGGGGCAAAGCCGTTACAAGACCAGAAGATGAAATGTCTTTGGCCAAAAGCGTGCATAAAAGCAATATAAATTTAATTACTTTCATATTTAAAAAATTAATTTATGGAAAAATGGTTTGTACGGTCTAATGATAAAATAAACAATTTTTTTTTTTGTTTTTTTTTTTTTTTTTTTTAAAAAAAAAGAGCCCTCTTTCGTTTCTATGTTCGTTTCGTAAAGGTGTGGACCCTTGAGAAGAAAGGGGGAAAAAATGAAAGTTGCCATTTATTTATACGTTATTGTTAGTGATTAATAGACTATTATGAAGTTGAAGTATATACAGATCTTGTGTATGAATATATATATTCTAAGTGGAACAAGTAAAATTAGGCTTCTTTTTTTTTTTCCAGAAATATAATTAATTAAAGTATTCAAAAATCTTTTTTTAATTTGTGCATAAATTGTTTTTAGTGCAATGGGAGAGAGAGAGAAAAAAGATGATCTCGGTATAAATATTAATATTTTTAGGTTGAAATCTACTTTTCTCCACATTGCCTTTAATCAAAATCCAAATATAGAATTCCGGAAATTAACGGACATATCAGTCGAGGTATCACTCCCGTTTTATAGTTGCAAAGAAAGATTTTATTATCTGAATGAATTTAGCGTTATCGATAAACAAAAAAAAAAAGTAAAATCAAGGGTTCAGGTACGACGATGTTATTAAATCAATATATCTAAATATTTTTTTTTTAAAAAAAAAAATTGACCCTTTGTGCAGTAATATTAATCAACATAGCACAGCATATATTGCATTAATGACAATTCAATCGGAGTTGAAAATATGATTAAAAAAAAAATATAAAAGCGGAAATGAAATTCTTATAAGAATTTTCGTCAATGATTTTTTATATTATTCTGCACGTCACACAACATTAGATGACACCAACTTTTACTAACCAAAAAGTGACACAATCTACAATGGTTGATCTAAATTTAAACAAAAAAAAATGTTGTTATAAATAATGGTTTTTTGAAGTAATGATGTCGCCTATTTAAGGGTAAAGCTTACTTTTTATGTCGCTTTGTTCGTCGTTTAAAAGCGAGTCTTTATGCTGCGCCACACGTCTAGTGCGCCTTTAGAATTCAATGATCTAAGCAATCCTATACATATTTTTTAAACAATAATGCAATGTTTTATTATTCAAGAGAAAATTAATTTTATCTCAGTCTTAATTTTCTCTCTTTATATTAAATACTTAAATAATTTAATATTCACTTATACTAAATCGACCAATATAATAAGTAAAATCGTTGATATCGTCCTTTCAAAGTGGCTAATAAAAATTCTTAAGCTTAACGTAATTATCCATAAAAAAAAATTTCTATTCGACAAACATAATCCTAATGAAGGTCATTACATGCTTCAGTGCATCAGATGGGGCTATATTCAGCAAAATTCCTACTTGTGAAATATGTAGATAAGAGAACTACAGACAGATGTTTAAGTGATCTGTAAATCATTGACATATGCTTGCATTTTTTGGTTAGTTTGGTTGCTAAATAAGGTTTAAACTTTTTTGATCATAATGCATTGCATATGCTTTATGCTTAATGCTTTTTGCTTAATATCCGTGTTGGTTTTTTTTGCTTTCATAATATAAATGTTTCAAATTATACTCTAAATCCCAATCAGAAGGGTTATACCTTACGGAGTACAGTCCGACGATCTTTTGAGTGCAGTCATGCGAATTTTTGATGCAGACTGAGATAACCATGCTGAGTCTTGTAATGTTGATTAATCGGACTGTTAGAATTTATATGACCTATATAATGTGTACCCAATAAATCTCCGCAAAAGCTCTATCTTTTTAAACAAATGGGCGTCACATGATCGTAATAAAATTATTTTAGAGATGGGTAAACCTTTATATTGAAATAATTTTTTTTTATAAAACCGTGATTGGATGGTAAAAGTTCTTCGCTTCTATTCATGCATTTTTATAAAATATTCTGATTTCTGACCATTTCATTACGTCATACAGCCATATGTATCAATATTTTTATTAACAAAAAACCATCTAATATTTAATAATTTGCTGCAAGAAATCTTTATTTTTTAATTATAATGATATATACATTTTAGAATAAAATCATGCTTTAATTTTTGTAATTCTAATTTTTCGCGTTCAAGTTTCAATTCGCGTTCTTCAATTTCTAATTGCCATTCTCTTAATAATAATCGACGTTTTTCCATTTCAAAATCAATATTATCTTCTGTCAAATCAATATTTTTGTTTTTTTAGCTTCAGGTTGTAATACTTTTATTGGAGCCTTGGTTTTTGTTTTTTTGATTGGTTTCTTAGTAACTTTAGTAACTAAAAAATAAATTTATTATATTAATTAAGCAAAATAAAATATACTGTAAGAAATATAATTTCACATTATGCATACCATTTCGTTTAGAAGATTGTTTTTCTCGTGCTACAACCAACACATTGGTCCTTTCCAGATTTTGAAATTCCATAATTGTCTTGAATTTCACAGGAAACAAAATGTCTTTCATCATAATTTTTAGCTCTAATAAAAAAAGAAGAATTATTAATTTGTACATTGCTATTACACTTTATAATTTTATTATTAACTTATTTTAAAATAGCTGATTGCAAGAATAATGATTTTCCATCACGGTTTGAATTTGCATGACATGATTCTGCTACATTAGTGTTATCAGGAGCTTTATTCCAAATATCTGGATTCATAAATGAATACATTTTGTTTAGAGAAGCACACACCCAGGATTTTGAATAGAATATGATCCAATCTGAATTTTATAAATGAAGATATATATACAGTAATTAATTAAATAATTGCTTAATTAACATATCAAAATATATAAGTATACCTTTAATATTTGGCTCATCAAATACTTTCAAATCTTCAAAAATTTGGTCAACTCTTTCAGTATTATACGCATTAGGAAATTCATACATTAATGCTTTAATATCATATGGATATTTATTATTTTTAACATTTCTATAATAAAATAAAGTTTTTAAGTAATAAATATAAAATAAATATATATCAAATATATAATAAATAAAATAAATAGTACTTTTACCTATTATAATGAATTCGATAACTTTTGAAAATATACAATAAATGCTTTTTTCAAGTAAGAGTATTATGAATTTTATGCAAAGCTATTCCTAATCCTTTTGCTTGTGCTAAATCTAAATCACCTAAAATACATTTTCAACCTTCTTTATGAATATGAAAAATTTGTGGATTACTTCTGGTTAACTGATATATCCAATCAAAAAATGCATTAAACATTCTTTCATAAGAAATTGCATCAGCAATATTTGTAAAAACTTAAGTATAAGTTAAACCTTTAAAAAAATAAATTAATATTTGAAAATTTTAAAATAAATATAATTATTACTTACTCATATTATGTTATAAATCATAGCTATTAATTTCAAACTCATTAATATCATCTTGAACTCTTTTAAATGAAAGATCAATTTCAAAATATTCTAATTTAATCTAAGTACAAGCCATAATTTCAGAAATACAAATAATCATTATTTGATCATTTGAAAAAGTGAATAAATATAAATTGATAATTAAAAATTAAATAAACAAATAACAATTTTTTTTTAAATATAAAATAATGTAAACCTGATTGCTGAACATATCCAAGATATTCTTCATTACATTTCCATATATTATATGTAAGGTCAAGAATACTCTGACTAAAAGGATGATGAGCTTTTTGAACTTTTGCCACAAGTTTACATAACTTATTCATATTATTTAATGAGGCATAAATTTGTAACAAAAATTCTTTACCAAATATAGCTTTAATAAGGTTACCTTTAATAAATTAATTTATAATTTATTAATATTTATTACTAACTAGAATTAAATAACTAAAATTAATTTATATATGTGATATAAGTTTTCAAGCTGTAATATCTACAAGTTCTTTACTTTGCATTTCAAACATTTTCTTTAATTTTTCCATAATATTTAAAGGTACATTACTTGGTAAAGATGAATAATGTATATGAAGATCTTTTGATATAAGAATTACAAATGGTATTTTTTCCAAATCTAATAGTATAATTTTGTAAAATTTGACTTGATAATTTTGTTCAACTATTTTTTCTTGATCAATTATACCATTAAAATGTCAATGTAAAAATCCTTAAATTAATATAAATATAAATAAAATAATATGAATATTATAATATATACACTAGTTGAAATAGTCCAAATCAACTAAAAATCAGATAGCCAATTTTAGGCTGATTTTGATAATATTTATGGTCAATTTTCCATATTTTCTGATTAGTACAAACAG
Source organism: Funneliformis caledonium (assembly GCA_910591825.1). NCBI lineage: Eukaryota > Fungi > Glomeromycota > Glomeromycetes > Glomerales > Glomeraceae > Funneliformis > Funneliformis caledonium. The sequence continues at coordinate 13,277 of CAJVPQ010002490.1, forward strand.
GTACCGATTGACGCTGATCGATTCCAATCAGATATAGCAATTTAGAACTTAAATTCAACCATAAATCAGCTTAAAATTAGCTTTAATTCAGTATTAATTTGATAACAATTCAAAAGCTAATTGATGCTGATCGGCTCCTATCAGACAAGCAATTCAACCATAAATCAGCCTAAAATTAACCTAAAATTAGCCTCAATTTAGTAACAATTCAGATGTCGATCAATGCCAATTAACTTCAATTGGATAAGCAATTCAGCATCAATAATCAATACATTTTATTTATTAAATTTATTAAATATTAAAATTTTATTAATAATAAAAGCCTAATATAAATTTGCAAAAATATAAAAATATAACAAAAAAAATATCACTAAAACCTACTGATTAATTTCCTATTAAAAATAGAATAATAA
>CAJVPQ010002491.1:0-13689 GCA_910591825.1 Funneliformis caledonium
AATTATATCAAATATGTCCAGTATATCAAATATATCAAATATATCAAATATGTCCGATATGTCTAACATTTAGATCTACAATATACTGCGTCACGTTCATCAATCCAATCCTGTTACAATATGTTTAGAAAGGCTAAGTATTTTCAACCTTAGATTTAGCTAGTGGATATTGGCAGGTTGCTATAGATCTAAATAATCAAGTCAAAACAGTTTTCATAACTAGTCAAGAACTTTATGAATTTAAAGTAATGTCATTTGGATTAATAAATACACTTGCAACTTTTCAACGTTTAATGAATAAGATTTTTAGAAAGAAGATCAGACAGTTCGTAGCTATGTATCTTGATGATATCATCATCTTTTCAGATACATTTGATACATATTTGCAACATTTACAGCTTATCTTTAAACGATTAAAGGACACTGAACTCAAACTTGGAAAAGATAAATGCAAGTTTGCTAAGTTATAATTAGCATTTCTAGGATATATTGTGAGTGGACAAAAAATCTCACCAGACCCCTCTAAAATAGATAAAATCAAGAATTTTCTAATTCCAAAGAATATTACTGAGTTGCGAGAATTCCTAGGACTAGTATTATATTATAGGAGATTTATTCAACATTAGCTGCACCATTGCATTTATTATTACAAAAAGATATACTTTATATTTAAACAGAACTACAACAAAAGGCTTTTGAGCATTTGAAAATATGTCTAATAACTATACCAGTCTTGATTTATCCTGATTTTAAATGAAAGATTTTACTTTTTACTGATGGTTCATATATAGGCCTTGACGTAGTATTAGTACAATTGGATGATAATAATAAAGAACGTGTTATAGCTTATGCCAGTCAAAGTATAAGCCATGCTAAATGAAATTATACTTCAACTGAATTAGAATGTCTTGCTACTGTATGGAAAATAAAACACTTTTGACCTTATTTGTTACATCAACAATTTGAACTAATTACTGACCATGCAGCTCTACAATGGCTTTTTAATAAATCTGACCTCCTCATAAGTTTATAAGATAGATTATTCGTATTATGAGATTTCTGTATCAAATTTGATATAAAAAAGGAAAATTACATTCAAACACTAACGCATTATCCTGATTTCTTCCACAATAACTCACAACAATCATAACAAAAATCTGAGAGTGAAAGCATAAGTGTTAGCAACTCACATATTCCTGAACCTTATCTCATTACAACAACATAAAATTTAAAAGCAAACTCAATATTATTTCGTACAAAACTAACAACTTTATAGATGTAATCATAAGTATTTAACTCAACCCTTACCTGTAATTAAAACCAATGAAGTTGAAAGTATTCTACATAATATTCATAATTAACCTTTAGGAGGACATTTAGCATATGATATTACTTACAACAAAATTACTTCTTGATATTACTGGTCTAGTATGTATAAAACAATTGATAATTAAATATGAATATGTGATATATACCAATGACAAGAAAGACTAAAACTCAAAGAACTATTACACTCTATACCTGTTAGACAACCATTTGATCATATTAGAATAGACTATGTAGGACCACTTTCACGTACAATAAAGGAAATAGGTATATTATTATAGTAACTGAATATTTGACAAAATGGGTTAAAGCTAGTATCACACTAAATTGCATCGTCAGATTACTGCACAATTTATTTATAATAAAATCATATATCGACATAGAATGCTAAAAGAAATATTAACTTACCGAGTCACGTCATTTTAAAACAAATTAGTCACTGCTTTGTTACATATAGTAGGAATTAAATATAGATTATCTTCACTGTATTACCCTCAGATCAATGGCCTTACTGGACACTTTAATAGAACTTTGTATACAATTTTAGCCAAGTACGCTGAATAACATTATGGAGAATAGGATACCTATTTGACATCAGCGTTATTCACATACTGAACTGCTCAGCAGTGAACAACTAAATTTGAGCTATTTAAGTTGTTATATAGACAGAAAGCAGTTCTACCTATAGATTTACAACTATGGTGACTTTCATCTATCACAAACTTATCGAATGCCATAGAAAAACATCAGCAGATAATCTCATCACAATTGCTATAATGGCGATTAGATGCATAACAAAATATTATGCAACAACAACAAAAGCAATAAGAACGTTACAATAAGGATTGTCCTGGAATTTCTTACCAAATTGGAAATAAAGTTTTATTATTTAATGTCATACAATCACATATTCACGGAGACAAATTTAAGGACAAATTTGAAGGATCTTTTTATTGTGAGACCTGGAACTTATAAACTTTGTACAATAGACGGACGAGTTAGAAAGAATCTCATTGCAGATCTTTTAAAGCTATATTTGAAACAAACTGAATGAGAACCTCAGATTATTATTAAATAATGATCAATATTAAATATTATAAAAAGAGACCTATATCATTGTTCAAACAAATAAAACTATAATAGAATTTACGAATTTTGAAATAGTTTTAAAAGAACTTCAAATTTCTATAACTGTTCTTGAAGAAGAAATTCAACTAATGGAACCTCTATATCAAACTGACATATCCTTAGCTCAAAAAGTGCAATCCACTTATTAAACTCTACTTCATTCTACCTGTATATGGAACCGTATTTTATCTCTTGTTAATGCTTTTTATTTAGGTCAACTTATTGATAATGTGACTATTTCACCAGCTCAATGAACGTTACAAATGGTAACGATAACTAAACATTATTACTGAATTGCTATTCAAGTTTATCATTTCTTTAAAAACATAGGAGTCTAACGAATCTTGGATACTCAATGTCTGACCTTGACTATGATTCGACGATTAATGTGAACAGGTAAATGTGACGCAGCCTATATAGCACAGAATATTGACTAATTTGACATAAATAATATGATATGTCAGACATATATGGCATAACTGACATATTAGACATAGTTGATATGGTAGACATATTAGTTATATCTCTCTATGTAATTTATTTTATATAAATAGATAGCTTTTTAGTTCATGTAAAAAGGGAGACAGATAGGAACTCAACAAGTTAGTTTTAGTAGTTTTAGAGGTAACTGGCCTATCACGTTATATTTTAGTTTCAGTAATTCGTTTCTTTTCTTTTCTTATTCTATTTTCTTATTTCTTTTTATTTCTTTTCTTTTATTTTTATTATTTTACTCGTGAATAAATACATTATTTTACAATTATAAATCATTGGCAATCTGTTGAATTATTGCTCGTCATAATAGCATAAACACTTTTGATAATCAGTCTGGAATAAAACTCGTTAATCATTGAAAGATTACTGCTCAATTAAAAAAAATAAATCGCTCAAATACCCCGTCTAACAGTCATAGTTCGTAAGAATTACACGTTAACAGTATATGAAAAATATATGTTTTTTAATATTTGTAAAATAATTAAACTCAAAATTACTAATGAACTTTCAATTATTTCTGCATATATTATTACAATATTATTTTTAAATCAGGTAAACTTTTACATTTTATCATATAAAAGGATTTCTAAAAAAATCAGGTTTTAAGAAATTTTTGACTAAAATTAAGAGCTGAATGCATTTTAATCTAATAACATCAAAAACTAAAATGCAAATAAAAATCTCAATTTTGTTAAAAAATTCTTAGAATCTGATTTTCCTAGTAATCAACCCATATGCAAGTATGATAAAATTTTTTTTAAAACTTTAAAATTAATAAAGAAAATATTTTCATAATCTTGTATTATATCATTTTTATTTTTCTAATAGTTTTTTTTTCTTTTAAAATTTTTTTAAACTGTATTCTTTATTTATATTTTATTTCTATAATAAATATAATATAGATTTTACAATTTATTTAATTATATATTTTATTAAAATTAATAATATTAAAAAAAATACATATATTTTTAATAAAAAATATTATGTTTTTAATATTTAATTAATAAAAAAAATTATTTATATTTTACTTTTAAATTAAGTTTAATTTTTTTTAAATTTAAAAAAAAAATTATTATTAAGTATATTAAATTAAATTAATTTTTTATATAATAATATTTATAATAATATTTATCAATATTAGATATTTTTTTGATTTTTTAAATAAATTCATATTAGTTTGAAATGGTTTTGAAAATTTCAAATTAATTTATTAATAGATTTTAAAAAGATTTAAAAAGATTTTGTTTATTATTTATAGAAATAATATTTCCTTTATTATTTTTTTTTAATTTTTTTTCAAAATCTTTATAAATCTTTTTAATAGTAAATTGTTCTTATTTTAACATGTTATATGTAAATATAAATACTATATTATTAATATATAATACTTTTAAACTATAACAATTAGATGAAAATATTTAAATAATAATCTTTTTAAATAAGTAGTAATTTAATCATAAGGATAATACTTTAGCTTGACTAATTAATATTATTAAATAATCAATTATAAGTAAAATAATTTATAGAATTTTAATTAATTTAGTTTAAAATATATTATTGATAAAAAATATAAAATAATCAAAGTTAAAAATAATACTAAAAGAAAATGAAAATTAAAAGGTAATTAAAAAAAATTAAAATAAACTTAAAAATGTGTAGTAAGCTAATACTTTTATTAAACAGAAATTACAAAAGAAAAATTAATTGTCTTTTAACTTTAAACTCTAAATTATCTAATTACATAATTTTTAATATTTTATTTATAAAAAATTAATTATATAGATACAATTAAAACTCAATATACCGTATTCTTCTAAAAATAAGTATTTCTAAAAAATAAGTATCTATTATTTTATATAGGATCTGTAAATAAACATCCTTTTATAATCAAGTTTTTTACTATAAATATATGATTACACAATTATAATTTTATTAATTTTTATAGTAATAAATATTTATACTAGAGAAACGGGAACCGTTATTAAGTTCGGAGCTATAAATCACATTTAAATTTTTATATAATCTGCGTAATACAAGAATACAATAAATTATGTAGTTTATGTAACATGATAAAATAAAAATTTTAAAATCAATTACGTCATACAATAGAATACGTGACGAAGGTCAAAGAAAACACGGCATGTTAATTCTTTTTTAATTTTATAATTTCGATCAATAGCATTTCACACATGTAATCATTTTTTTTTTTATTTATTTAATAAAATAATAAAATTTACAAAAAAGTAAAATTAATTAATTTGAAACATATTTTGTAAGATATCTTTTTAATTTTATTTTATAATTTCGATCAATAGCAATAGCAAAAATCAATTCATTTATTATATAATTATTTTTTTTATTTATTTAAAATAATAAAATTGTTTAAAAAAAGTAAAATTAATTTGAAAACTCTAATAATACTGTAATATCCAAAATAGTAGTTAATATATTATATATCAATATATCAATATTAACCAGTCAAATTGGTTCAGTAATATTGATTCAGATTTTTTAGGAAAATGATTTGGAGGGATAAATGGTTTAGAGCATGTATTTAACTTGCTCAGATAATATATAAAATCAAAATAAATTAATAAAATTAATAAAGATCAAATTATAATATTTCATCCATTTGACATTAATCAAAGTGCAATATAAAATGAATGATTCAAATACTAACCCTATTAATCCTGAAATAATCTGAAAATGTAACAGCAAAAATCATGAAGGACCTGAATAACAGGAAATACGTCTTAAATAGGAACGTGAATTAAAACGTCAAAGAAGAGCAGATGAAATAGTTGAAGAACGGAAAGCACGACTTATAAGTATGCGCGTCTTAAGAAGTCAAAAAAAATCCACAGAAACATTCGAGGAATATGAATTGCATATTAATCGCAAAAATGAACGTAAACATAAGTCCTGAAGTAAGCAGAAAAAATATTAAGAGGCAGCAGAACAACTACAAAGAAATGAAATAGAGCAAAGAATAGAAATGAGTGTTGCAGAACAAAAATGTCACGAAACTGCAGTACATCAAGAAATAACTCAAAGAGACAATGATAACACAATTATACCTGACAGACCAATTTCAGCCACAACAATTAGTGAGGACTAACACCATATTTTGATGAAATTCAGAAACAAGATGGAGAACATTCGGTATAATTATTGTCTCACGTGTAATAAATGAATACTTTTGATGACGCTTGTAAAGAGAGAGTACCATTGCTGCTATACAGAAAAGGCATCTATCAAGAAGTTTTCAGTGGAAAACAACATAGATCTGAAAGATGTACCAGAAGAACTTCAAGGGCTCACAGAAATTAAAGAAATGCTTATAGCATAAGTCTTCACAGTAATGACAGTATATAGACTACAGGGAGGACAAAATGGATACAGAAGAAACATCATAAACTTTACACAAGACATCCAAGAATTCACAAATCAGCTTCTAAGGCATCCATTGTCACTGGATGTACTTGTGATAAGACGTCAATCAGCAAATGATGCAACAGCTTTCAGAGATTTTACCGTACAATGAAATAGAGTTGGCAATGCATTATTATGGCTAAAAGCAAACAACTATTATTATAAGATATAATTATTGATAATGAAATTCTCCAACGCTTACCAGAAAATGGATCTATCATTGACCAGCTTCCACAGATTCAAAACAATCAAATAATCGATGAGAATCACTCTGATAATGATAAAATCAGAGACGAATCAATATCACATACTTTCGTACCTGCATTCCCTTTAATACATTAAAAAGGTGTTGCTATTAATAATATACTCAATCGTGTCCAAAGCAACAATCCAGCATTGCTGTAGCCGAAAATTGACAGTACACTTATAAATAAATTTTAAATGCCCGACTATATAGTGAGAGCATTTCCAAAGCTTTATCCATACAGATGTGGAGATCTTCATTTAGAACGTCCTAAGGATATTAAGCTTGCCGAGTATTTTAAACATTTGATTTGATACAAATATGAAAGGTTTGCCCAGCATACATGTTGGAGATACTTTGCATTAAACTCCATAATGAGATGGAAAGCATTGCAAGAAGGGAGAGTATATGTTAAACAAAATTTAAGGGACGAACAACTCAATATTACAAATATTCAGGAAATCATAAATAGTGGTGACAAATAATTAGCCGATAAGATTATAAGATACAGGGAAGGATTACGGGGATCTCAGCAGTTCTGGATGACACAAAGGAATGAATTATCAGATTTTATAAAGCAAATCAGACATTAAGGTTTAATATTTTTTACCTTTAGTGTGGCAGATTTGCATTGGCCTGAATTACACAACTTAATGCCAAATGATGAAAACATTGAGAATGAAGCAGAATCGGCCAAACAACGACAATAGAATATTGTTAACAACCCACATATAGCAGCCTGGTTCTTCAATAGAAGATTTAAGAATTTTCTTAATGATGTATTGGTACCATAATGGAATCTAAAAGACTGGTGGTTCTGATATGAATGACAACATAGGGGAGCGTACATGTTCATAGAATAGGAAAGATATGGAACGCACCTATAATCGACTGGACTCAAATGAAGGAAAACAAAGCTTTGATAAACAATGTAATATAGTATATAGATTCATTAGTTACTACAGTTAATCCAAACATCAATGCAGCTACAGTTGTCCCTTTCTATAGTTACCTACTGTATAATCACATCATATAAATCTCTTATTATAAGCATATATTTCGTAAGAACCAATATCTATTAATACTATATAAAAAAATCCCTTTATAATCACAGTGTTTTTATAGTCACACTCTTTCAGAACTAATACTTAATAACAACATATAAAAATCCTCCTGTATAGTAACTTTTTATTATAATCATACTTTTTATTTTGGTTCTAAGGGGTGTAACTATAAAGGGATGACTGTATACCAAATCGTCATCTATATCAAAAAAGTCAAGACGAAATTGATGACAATTTACAAGACTACATAGAACTTATCAATAAATTGTAACGTCATACGCCGTGTAGTCCTTCATATTGCATTCACATTAATAAAGGTCAGCATGCATGTAGGTTCAGATATCCAAAAGATATTATTGATCATACAGTCATACGTGATGATCATAACGGGATGCCAGAGCTGATGACAAAGAGGAACGATCCTTACATCAATCCTCACAACCGCTTACAACTGTAGGGATGGCGTACAAATGTGAATCTTAAACTAATATTTAGCATTCACGTGGCTCTACAGTACATCTCTAAATATGCTAATAAAGCAGAACCAAGGTCAACGGCATTTTCAGAGATTTTTAATCAAATTCTCAACAACAGCAACCCTGATGATCCTTCACTTTCATCAATACAAAAACTTCTTCTTAATAACGTCACAGAAAGAGACATATCAGTTCAGGAAACATGCCATCTTCTACTTAGTATTCCACTTTATCACTCTTGTCGATCATTTGTTTCACTAAATGTCAACGAGGAAACATCCAGGTGGGTTCAAGGAACTGGTAGTAATGAAAATGGTAATAATTTTAGAAACGAAACAGGACGTACAACATAGACTAGCGTAAAAAAATATTAGAATCGGCCAGAAGAGCTCGAAGGATTTTTGCTCTTTAGGTTATATCTAATACACAAATTCGTTAATGGAAATTGGAAGAAATGCAAGAAAGAAAATATTGTTAAGATATGGCCACGAATATTACCAATTCGTGATAGAGATTAGTAGGAGGATTTCTGCAGGATAAAGGTATTACTTCACGTTTGATATCAGAGTATACAAGAACTAAATGGAAACGGCACCATCCTATGGTTCACAATTTATTGGCAATACAGTGATATGATAGATCATGAACTAAACAATTTGCTTGGCAATCACATAGACAAAGAAGTAGAATTCAGTGATGATGACAGTCAGGACAAGATAGCAGAAGAAAACGATTATGAAGAGTATAGATATGACTGGATGCACCTTACGGAGATAGATCCAAACGTAAAAATTAACAGCCAGTCTGATCTCAGAACACGTGACATGAACTGAAATCACGACTGGATTAATGATGCTTAACAGAATTATTCTCATAATGACATTTCAATAGTCAGTGAATTCATGCAACAAGCATCAATAAATGGAATAAGCAGAGGCAGAGAAAATGACAAATATTTAGCTGATTTTAATACCCTAAACGAAAATCAAAGAATAATATTTAATCGAATTGAATTACATTATAATAGCATATTCATAGGCAATCAGGTAGAAGCATTGAGAATAATAATTATAGGCACTGCATGAATGGGAAAGTCTTATCTTATCAGGACAATAAGGAAGCGACTTAACATCATGGCAGGAATAAAGCAAAAACGCTGGTATAGGTGATCGTACCTATAAGAGTCACAGCATTTAACATAAACGGAGTGACAATTCACTCAATGTTATCTATACCCATACTCAACAACAATAAAAACTTCAAGTTAGATAGCAGCTAGCTGAAACAACTATAAGAATGATTACAAAACGTGATTTATCTTATTATCGATGAGAAAAGTATAATCAGACGTCAAATGCTCGCTTTAATTGACATGCGGTTAAGAGAAGCATTTCCCAAAACAAGAACGAAGTGTTTGGTGGACAATCTATCATACTGTTTGAAGATTTTGGGTAGCTCTCACCGGTTCTTGACCTTCTGATGTATGCTAGCAACGTATCACATGACACAAGATCTAATAATGGAATAATAGCATACAAATAATTCAGAGAGGTATATAAACTTGACATCATATAACGTCAATCAGGTGAAACTGAAGAACAACAAAGCTTTCAAGACATACTTTTAAGGTTACGTGAAGGAGACAGCAGCTTCAATGATTGGTAGAGACTTGGCATCCAGTTCGAAGAAAAACTCAGTCACTCAGAACAGGATCGATTTTCTTGATTCTAACCACGTGAACTGACGTAAACAGAATTAATATAAAGATGTTCTGATCGTTAAATCAGCCAGTAGCTAAGATACATGCAGTATACACTAGTGGATGCGAGGCTAAAAGAGCCAATTCAGATGTAGTAAATGGACTCGAAACTGAACTGTTACTGGCAAAAGAATTATGCGTTATGTTAACGACAAATTTATAGACTAAAGCTAGATTAGTAAATGGAGCAATGGGAACAATTGAAGATATTCTGTTTAGGAAACAGGGGCCACCTTCACTTTCTGTAGCAGTTTTCATAAGATTCAATATATACGAAGAAGCTACCATCACAACCTTAGAAGGGGAAAAAGTCATACTGATCGTATCAGTAAAACGTATCTAGAAAGATAAAAATGGTATGACGTATTCTCAGCTTCAGGTACCTATATACCTCGCGTAGGCCATTACAGTATATAAGAGTCAGGGACTAATAATAACAAAGGCGAAAATAGACCTTGAAAACAAAGAATTTGTTGCAGGTCTTTCATTTATTGTGGTGTTATGAGTTCAGTCACTTAACGATATATGCTTTAAACAGTTCACACTCGACAGACTTCAGCGTATCAAGAACTGTAAAAGGTTACAAGAAAGAAAAGAAGAAGAGGTGCACCTGCTTACTATGATATCTCACGAATGATATAATAAAGGTTTATTTTTAGTTATATGAAAAATTTTTTTTTTATGTTTCGTTATATATAATTCAATTTTTATTCATTTTGGCTAAAGAAGAACTAAAGAAAAAACTAAAGAAAAAAAATAATAAAATAATGAACAAAAAAAGTTTTTTTTTTTATTTTTCGACATAATAATAAAATTGTAAAATCCAGATCAATAAAAACATTAGGGCTAAAAAGTGCACGGATGATTGCTTCTTTTGGAGAAACATAGAATTCTATGGGTAATATGACGAACCAATCAGCATCGATTCGATTAGTAAGCGGGCGGACATCAAAACATTTCTGTGTCATCTTACATAGATATATATAGTCTTTCGCTTCGCTCTGGACTAATTAATAAACTAATATTAAATTATTATATATATAAAATATAAATTATAATAAAAAATAAAAAAATTTACATAATATTATCTTTACTAATAATGTTGTTATCATTATTGATTTCATTATCATTATCTATTTTATCTTCATCAATATTATGATTAAAATCAATATTATAATTAATATCATAATCACAATTATTACTGATGCTGTCAAAAGCTTTTGAATTTGAGTCCAAATTGTTAGAAATTTTACAATTTTTAAAAGACTCAAAAATAACTTTTGTAATAATACTTTCCTAAGCATATTTTATCTATAAACATATATTACTAAAACTAATATAGTAAAGATTTTTTGTAGCAATTTTCTTGCTCTATCATTTATCATTTATACATGTTATTTTTATGGAGATTATTTTGAATAGCTTATTTATTAAGACGTTAAATAGTTAATATTTACTAATTAATCCTTCTACTAAAGAAAAAAAAAGAAGTTTATAAAACTTTGAGGATGCTTAAAATATTACTAACCTCAATTCTGATTCTGGGTGGAAGAACATCAGAAATAATAATATTCCTTATTTTGATAATGCAGCACTTGTCTATTACAGGCCAGCTCCCTAACACAAGTTTTAAATTTTATCAGAATCTACTTAGAATTATTGTGAGATGAATATCACTTTGTTAAAACTTTTTTTTAATTGATTTTCTAAATGATTTATAAAAGAATCGAATATAAGCATTACAAATTCTTTTAAATTTTATTTTTAACCAATAAATCATTAAGATAATTAATGTAACTTATCAACAAGTTGCTGTTCATTCAACTATTACTCTAAAACTAAATAATAAATTCAGAAGGAATTTTTCTTTATATAATATTTGCTTACTTTTAAAAATATATATTGGGAGAATTTAGTTTTTTTATAGTAAAGCAATAAAATAAATTATTAGCTTATGAAAAATGATTAGATAGAAAAGGAAATAAAAGAAAATGAATAAGAATAGAATGAGAAAATAAAAATAAAAAAAGTTAAAATTAAAAAAAAAAAGAAAAAGAAAAATAGAAAGAAGAAAAAATGGATAATACTTGTAACAATCATAAAAATAACAATAAATTAATTTTTCTTATTTCTAATTATATGAATATAAACTATCCTCTTTTTTTTCAGGTTAATTACTAATTATATCAAACTACATTAACATCTCATTTATATTAAAAAAGTTTTTAATTTAAAATATTTTTTGATTCTTAGATTAGTAACGAAATTATAAAAACTTTCTAATAATTTTCAAGTTTTATCAGAAAGTTTTTTAAAGTATTCTAGTTCATTTATGAAATGCAAGTTTATATCTTTTTATAAGCCAAAAATTTAATATTAAGATATTTTAAATTCTTTCTATTTTATATAGTTTTATAAAATCTTATTTTCTTTATTTTATTATTTACGTATACAGCTTTTCTTTTACAAAAAAAGCTTTTTGGCTAAAATCAATATGCTTATTTGTTTATTTACTTCAACTGTTTAATAAATATTAGTATTTATTAATGCTCTAAATGGTTCAGTTCAGTCTGAATTATAGGCTAATCTAAAACTGAACTGAAAATTTCAGTTCAGTTTGGTTTGGATTATAAATCTTAAAAATGCTAATTTGAAACTAAACTGAACTGAAAATTTCAGATTAATCTGAAATTTTGAATCATTTGAAACAATTCTTTTATTACTTATTTAGAATGATAATTTAGTTACTTCAATCGAATGATCTTTTTATCATTCATTTAAAATGATAACTTTAATCGTTCTAAATGAACGATTCTTTTATCATTCTTTTAAAACGATAATTTAATCATTCTAATTGAACGATTTTCTTATTGTTTATTTAGAACAATAACTTCAATTGTTTTAAATGAACAATTCTTTTATCATTTTTTTGAAATGATAATTTAATCATTCTAATCGAACGATTTTCTTATTGTTTGTTTGGAATGATAACTTCAATCATTTCAAATGAAGAATGATAATTTAATCATTCTAATCGAATGATTCTTTTATCATTCATTTGTAATAATAATTTTATCATTCTAATTGAACAATCCTTTATCGTTCTTTTGGAATAATAATTTAATCATTTCAATTGAACGATTTTCTTATCGTTCGTTTAAAATGATAACTTCAATTATTTCAAATAAACAATTCTTTTATCATTCTTTTAGAATGATAATTTAATCATTTTAATCAAATGATTTTCTTATTGTTCGTTTGAAATAATAACTTCAATTGTTCCAAATAAATGATTCTTTTATCATTTGTTTGGAATGATAATTTCATCATTCTAATCGAACAATCCTTTTATCATTCTTTTGAAATGATAATTTAATTATTTTAATTGAACGATTTTCTTATCGTTTGTTTGAAATGATAATTTCAATCATTCTAAATGAACGATTCTTTTATTATTCTTTTAGAACAATATTTAATTGTTTCAATTGAATGATTTTCTTATTGTTCATTTGAAATGATAATTTCAATCATTTCAAATAAATGATTCTTTTATCGTTCTTTTAGAACAATAATTTAATCATTCTAATTAAACGATCCTTTTATCGTTTGATTAGAACAATCTGAAATTTTAGATTAATCTAAAATTTTCAGTTCAGTTTGGATTTTTTTCAGTTCAGATTAAATTTATAATCTGAAAAAAATCTGAACTAAACTGAAAATTTTCAGATTGAATTTTTTGCAATCTGAAACTGAACTGAAGTTGAT